>JAOWBP010001592.1:83951-95462 GCA_028571105.1 Tragopan temminckii | reverse complement strand
CCAGCTGGCAACACTATTTCATATACAAGCTAGGATGCAATTGGCCTTCTTGGCCACCGAGGCACACTGTATAGCCAAGCTTCAACCAATACCCTCAGGTCCATTTCATGTACGTCGTCTTCCAGCTTCAAGCCTGTAGTTGCCTGGGGTTGTCGCGGCCCAAGTGCAGGATCCAGCACTTGGATTTGTTGACCTTCATCTCATTGGCCTCAGCCTGTCCAGATCCTTTTGTAGGACCCTCTTATCCCCAAGCAGATTGATACTTCCTCCCAACATGGTGCCATCTGCACTGAGGGTGCACTCAGTACTCTCATTCAGGTCATTAATAAAGGTATTGAACAGGACAGGCCCTAGTACTGATCTCTGGAGAGCCCCACTCATGACCAGTCACCAGCTGGATTTGACTCCATTCACCACCACTCTCTGGGCCTCGTCATCCAGCACTCCTTTACTCAGAAAGTGTACCCGTTCAAGTTATGAGCTGCCAGCTTCTCCGGGAGAATACTGTGGGAGACAGTATAAAGGAAATATGGTCTGTCAGCTACTTCAGAGAAGTTGCTACAGATTTGAAATTAATTGCAGAAAGGATTGGTGAAGTATGAAGTTCTTGGATTTCTGAAGATACTTAGACTTCTAGATGGGGCTTGTATGGCAAAAGAAGGTGATGACAGTGCCTTCTAATGGAATCCAGGCACTATGGAGGAATTGCAGGTAGTAGAAGGAAAACTGGTTCACTATTCTGATAGCCTGCAATGGTTTGAGAGAAGTGCAATCTCCTTTTGAAGAGAGATGCTGCTTTTTTGCCTGCTAATCCTTACGCGAAGGTGAGGGGCAGGTGGATCCAGGCTCTACTCCTTCTGGTCACTCAGATGCATTTCTTGCACCTGAGCTCCCTGGGTTAGCTATGCCTTCTCACCTGGTTGCTATTGGTTTAGACTGTGACCTGGCAAGTCCACTGTAGAGCTCATCATGCTTTATACTGAAAGTTGCAAGTATCAGAGGAAGATTTGAAACTTCGATGCTGGAACATTTGAGAAGTGAACAAATTTTAGGGTAAGATATTATATGCTGAATCCTAAACGAAACTAAGAGTGGCTTCTGACAAGCTGAATCTTCTGGCTTGTTTTCTTTCACCTTTGCAGCTAATTCAGCTCCCTGAATCAGCTTATTGCTTGATCAGAGCAGTAGCTGTGCAAAGGAGGTTTTCCTTGTTTGTCAAGATAGTGACTTTGGGTGCTTTGAATACTAACAGTGTTTCAAGTGATCCTATTGTTTAGCCATTTGCTTTTCTTTTAAGAATTTGGGAAGTATGTATGTTACTGGATCCTGCGTGTGAGAGAACTTGAGGTAATCACAAACAAGTTTAAGATATGGTGTCAGTAGAACAGATTCTATAGCAGCAGTAAGGATTGATGCTGTACCCTCAGGATTAAGAATTTTACTTGAGTTCACGATGAAGAAGTTTGCTTCAGAGTATAGTTTCTTTATAGACTATTTCAGTATAGATTCTACTTTTCAAGCTTTATATGATGTTGATGAATTCAACAGAATTCCAGCAATAATTATTCTGTATCATAAGAGAAATAGGACAGTCATCTACCCAACTCAACAGTATGATGTTTTTTTGGAAGAAGAAAACTGGTGTTTTTCTGGTGGAAATTTATTTTAAATGTGCAGAACCAAGTAGGAATTCTAGGATGGGTCATCTAATACCAGCACCTGAACTTCAGAGCTGCTCCACTGCATGTCTGGTTTAGTGAGAATCTTTATTTCATGAAGATCAGTATTGAGCGTTCTTTCCTCAATGTTTTTGAAGCAGCTGAATGTTTCAGTGAAAATCTCCGTTTGGGGTTTTTTACAGCAACTGTCATTCTTGTAAAACGTAATGGGAGATTGAAAGTGCCAAGCGTGTGTGCATAATTTCTCACAATGTTTTTTTGTGGTCACGGCATTGTAGAATATCTGAGAGAAATTCAGAATGCTTGGAAAACATATTTGCTGCGACATCTTCTCACTTGATTCAGTCTTCCAGATCAAGAGTAATGGATATTTCTGTTCTTAAAGACTTTCTCAGATATGTTTTACTGAGGATGTCTTCCTTCAGAGACTGATTTTCTTTGCCTTCTTTTGCTGTCAGGATCACCTGAAAAATAAAACACAGTATTGCAAAGCCATGTCTAAGAATCTGAATGTGAGTAGTACATTATACTTGGTCTATTTTCATTAGACTTGTTGACATCCAGTGTTCAGTAGTATTACAGTGTAAACTGTCAGCAGTGCTCAGACCTAGGTAATAGATATTCTTTATTTAGAGACGTCCTGGTCAATAGGAGGAAAAGGAGCTCTGCTATGCAGCACTTTGCCACCATGTGGAAAATTTTTTTTCTTACAAGGAGGAACCAAACTTTCTCCTTAGCAAGAGTTTTAATCAGTGTTTTGAATTACCTTTTGGTGGAATGTGACCTTTAGGTACTTCTCAGCTTAAGTCAGAAGTATCTGTGTTATACTCAAGATGTTTTACAGCAATTTTTTCTTCATAAACATACTTAATGTTGCCTTCTTACTTCTGCTGCTTTTACAAACTGATTCTTCGGAGGTATATGTTGTGCATCTTTAGAGTGACAGAACAAGAGTTCAAGCCACTTGCTCCCTTCGCTGGTCAGATATTTACTTTTCTTGATATTTTCAATTTGTCTGGAAAGATGGGAGAGATTTGAATTGCTAGAACTGTGTCTTTCTATTCTGCTCCCCCAGCTGCCTTCTGCTTCCAGATGAGGTTGTGGCCTGTACCAAACCAAAAATAGCTTCTAAGGTAGCTTCTGAGTTTCAGTGGTCAGAATATGAATCTACTTGCCTTTTTTCTTCTCATTTTCTAAGCTGTGCTGTTCATGAGCTGAAGCTAATCTGTGTGTGTTAAGTATTATATGTTTTGTTACTTTCTGCTTTTGCAACTAGGATGAAAACTTTTGATGGTATCTAGCTGAGAAGTTAAGGTGAGTGTTTTCTGATACAGATTATTGTATAATATTGACCTTTCAGAAATGGTAAAATGAAACTACCTATCTTGACTCCAGTATGTTCTACAGTTCAAGAGATTTAAATATTCTTTTTGATGTCTCTTGACATATATAACATTGTATACACATTAAAATTTCCTGCTCTACTGCTATCTTGGGAAATGCTTTTTTTTAGCATTCATTCTTTATTCCAGAAGATATTTTTTGTTCCTTGCTTATGTAATCCCCTGTGACTCATCTAAAATAAGCATGTAAGAAAGAAAGAGTTGCATGTTTGAAACTGCACTTAAAGATCCCTGGTTTGAATACATGTATTCCTAGCTCTTCCTACTCAGGATTCTTCTGAGCCTCTGTCATCCTTTAGGATTTTGGAAAATGAGGAAATACTTCACTGTGCTTTTATAACAACAACCATTCAGTGGAAGTGGGCAGGATCTGGGCATACCACCACAAACGAAAATTTTGTCTGAAAATGCTATGAATAGGGCTCCTTACAATATTTACTGACATTTTTCCATATTTTCTTGTTGACAAATAGAGATTTTTTTTCTTATCTCAGGATGAAGGAGAGGATGACAAATAATAAAACTTGTCTGTTAAAAGGGAGAGATCTGTATTTATTTCATGTAGACCATTGTTTTCTGGTGCGACCAGTTGGAATTTTGCCTCCTCCTACTTTTTTTTCTTGTTTGTGAGAATGGAGCATTAGTTCTGTAGGATTGTCTTCATTCTTCATTTCTTTAGTAAGCAGGATTTATGAAGAGAGGTAACAGGAAGGTGGATGCTAGGAGTCGTCATTCTATCCTACTGTAATTACACTGGAATCCAGTAAGAAAACCTTAACAATCTTGAGTTTTTGGAAAAAGCAACCATGTATGTTCCTTGGGATATCTTAAAAGACTGTTTTCTTTGTTAAGAGACCTGATTTACAAGGTTGATGAATATGCTGTTAGAGAAGCAGTTGCTTGTACAGCTTGCTTATCCCTCATCCAGGAGAGAGATTGCTGAGAGAGGCCTTCTGTCAGCCTCCTGAAGATTTCATAGGCTTGGCTTCACAGCTTTTGAAAGAAATAACATGAAATAACAATGAAAAATGGAAATTGTTAATGTAATAGTTAAGTGTGCAGTACATAGTAATGCTATATGGAGTCCCTTAGGGTGTAGTATTTTAGCTTATGTGGGAGCAGCCAGATAAGGTGCTCACATCTTTTAATCCACTGCTCCCAGTTTTTACCAGTAGCTTTTAACAACTCTCTGAAATGCTTCAATTTATTGTTAAATTAAAAAAATCTTGGTCAGGAAACAGAGGTTTGTCTACAACATGAACGTGAAAGTATGCTCATATATCATCTGAACAAATTGGTGAAGAGAGACAGTGAGGTCTGGTCAGCTTATATATTGAGGTACATACATAGAGTTTTTGTTCGAAAGTTCTTTCATACAAGATCACCCACAGGACATGGTTTAGTGATGGTAGTGCATCAGGTTCATATCTGAGCAGGATGATCTTGAAGGTCTTTTCCAACCTAAGTGATTCTAGGAGGTCTGCTTTGAAAGTAGTGCTTCCTATTTTATTATGTTGGCCTGTAATATCGGAAGTGGGTGTTGATAGGATGACAGTAGGTTTAACCTTCCTGCCAATATTCCTTTGCATTTTGTTGCTGTGCAGCAGATGGCAGTGAGGGGCAGTCTGACATGGAAGTGCATATGAAGCAAAGACGTGGAATTGAATTCCACTGTTTAGAAAAATTGCACCCACTGACATTCATCAATGCTTGCTAAATGAATATGGCGGCTAAACAGTGGATGTAAGCACAGTAAGGCAGTGGGTAGTGTGTTTCAGCAGTGGTGACAGTAGGTCACCTCCACTGGTACAGCTTTATAAGTATAGCATACAAGCTCTTGTTTATCTTGTTAATCCTGGCAAAAACGCATAGCTAGTAGTGGTGACAACGTTAAAAAACTGTTTTGTAGCTGATAATTCACTCTATCAAACAGTGTTATTGTGCTCTTTGTGGTTGTTTTCATGGAAATGAATAATAGGTGTAAGGATAAGTGATAGTATTCATGGCTGCTTTAAACCAGTTTCAGGTCACCCAAGAAACGTAGAGGTCCCAGTCTGATAATAAAGAAGGAATCAGTTGCCCCTTTCTGAGGATCAGGGCTTGTTGAACACTCTAGAGGTGATCTCCAAGTAGAGATGCTTCCCTTGCGGCTGCCAGCCCTTAAATGAGGCGAGGGAGGAGTGGAGCCAGGGTCCACCCCTTCCAGTTGCACAGATGAATTGTTTCCACCTGTGCTCCCAGGGCTGGCTGTGCTCCTTCACCAGGTGCTCAGTCACTGGTTCAGGCTGTGGCCTAGCAGTTCCCATACAAGAGGCATTACTTTCAGAGTGACCTGCATATCTTCCTAGCCAGACACTGGTAAACATCTTTATGAATGTATCTTTCCTCACGCTACAGTTCGAATTTTCATGAGTGTTTCTTTCCTTACGCCGCTATCCTTCGTTACTGCCAAACAACAAGCTCCTGAAACACAGAAGTGTCTTTAATTAAATCTTTAAATAAAGTATTTAGTGTAACATACCAACTTAAAACAAGTAGTGTCCTTGTTAATAGCTAGGCATAGTGACTATTTAAATAAAGCAGATTATTCTGATGTATATCACTCTAACTTATTCATGTCATGAAGCAGTACTAAACTGGTCTTCTGTAAGGCATGTAAAGTCCTAACATGAGGTGACTGTCTATATTCTGTAAAGTAGATTTTTCTTCTTAAAACAGTATATATTAATAGAAAAAATAGAATTTAAAAAATTTGTTCTTGCTTCTTTGTGAAATAGGAGTGCTACTGCTGTGTTTAACTTGATATCATAGAAATTTTTATTAACCTGCTTTCTCAGCTCTTCCTCTCAAAAAGAGTTTTTTTTACCTGCTTTCTAGCTCTTATAGATTCACAAGATAGGGCTCTTAATTACTTCATATGCTTTTCATCTTTTTTATCTACAGATAGTAACAGTGGTTGGAGATGTCCAGCTTGTCAGAATGCTTCTACACAAGTCCCTAAAACTTACACTTGTTTCTGTGGTGAGTTTCTTGATTGCTTTTGCGAAGAACAAGTTGTGTTCTTTTCATTCTTTGTTTTTCTTTTTATTTGTTATTTAATTTTAAATTCTGATATTGTTGCATCTTTGCCTACATCCTTGAAATTTAACTTTGTTTGCTATTGATATGGGAAGGCTGTTGTACAAAGAATCATGCCTGTATCTGTTGCTTAAAAGATCCAAACTAAAGGAAAGAATCATGTTTCCATATAGTTATATAAAAATGCCTAGTAGAATTGGGCTTTCAACCTGAAAGCTTTCCTTCTGTAGGTTGTGTTATATCTGATTTCTGTGGCACAACACACCAGAATAATACACAGTTCAAGCATATAACTGATGTTACTGTAAGAATGCAAATTGACTATGTGAGCTTTTAATATTTATTTAGCAAGTTTGCCATTTATGTTGATCAAAGACACATACAGATTTAATAGAAAAGAGTATTTGGACTATTCAGAGTTTTATGTAGGTACGTGTTTAATTTTTTCAGTTACTAATTTTTTAATTTTTTCAGTGTCACTAATAATTTTCAACCTACTTCCTACCAAGTAGGCCATTTTGAGATAAGCCAGTAACTGGGAGTTAATGAACTTGCCCTAAAGAAACTAAACCTATGCTGTAATAGGTAACAGTTCTATCTACAGTTCTCCTTATCTGAACAGTTCAGTGTGTCAATTAAGAGCAGTGTAACTACAGGTAAGATACTTCGAGTTATTGTATGACACTTGTTTGAAATGTGTGAAATCCTACAAGTATAGGTAGAATGCAAGTTTTTTTTTCCAGATGAAAATTATAATATAGGCCATCCATCTGTGAAATAAAAAGGAGATTCTGCTTAAGCTGTTGAATAGTTTAGGGACATCTGCAGTAGGAACCTCACATTGTCCGCATTGTCAATATTAGCGGAACACTCTGTTGGAAAATAAATCTTTAATCTATGCATAATTATATATTAAGAAGCATTTGGACTTAAGCAGTTGCTTATGTAAAGTTATCTTGTATTTGTTGCAGAATACTAGATTTGTGTTGAGTGTAGTCTGACTTAATGATTTTTGGGTTTTTTGTTCCCTTCATTGCATGGAGAAATTCCTGGCTTACTTTTCTTTTGAATCTTCCAATTTTCAGGTTTTTTTTTCTGGAAGAATGCCCAGGTGAATTAAGCAATCCATATTGTTTATTCAGATTTCCTAAGTTTCTACTTAGACTGTAAATGAAGATGTAATAAATGAGATAAAGTAATTTGTCACTAAAAAATTTTTCTTACTTGTTGCAACTCCAATTTGTAATACTAGCTCAAGTAGCTTCTCTTACAAAAAGACAAATTCATTTGACTGTGTGATTAACCACCACTGTAATTAACTTTAACTCTGACAATCGTGTATTGTTGTTAGATACAAGATTTGCTAAGAATACATCACATGAATTAAAATGTAGTTTCAGTAGTTATCTGAAATAACCAGAAATAACTTGAGGCTAACTTAGAGGATATATCTCTCCCTGTTTAAAACTTCCTGCTGCATTCATCAAAATGTCAACATTTAATGCTTAAGTTTGTATAGAGTCAGATTCTTTTTAGAGAAGTGACTCATAAATTTCATAGTCATTTCATGCATTCCCCATTTCCTTAGTAGCTAGATCTTTCTTGTTGACAGTGGTATCTTTATTTTTCTGTGTTGAGACAGCAAGGGAATTACATTCTTAAGTTCTCTTGTGTACTAACAGCCTTATGAACTAAAGGAGGATTTTCGTTTCTTTGTGTTTTATTAGTCTAGTTTAAAGTTAAATATCTCTAATTAAGGGGTCTACTAAGAGCATAGAAGAAAATAATCTGGAGCTTGTTAATCCAGTGGAATTTACTTTTAAAGATGTTAAGTATATATCAGCAATAAAAGATGAAAGAAAAAAAAAGCATAACATCTCATGGTTTTTTTTTCTTTCTTTTTTTAGTCTGTTGAAAATGAAGCTACTTGCTTCTGGTCTGATATTTCTCCCAGTTTCAGTATTGCACTCAAGTCAGTAAACATGTTTTTGGCTTTGACTTTTTTTTTTAGGTAAGGTACACAACCCAGAATGGAATAGAAATGAAATTCCACATAGCTGTGGGGAACTTTGTGGAAAGAAGAGGCAGTGTTTGGATTGTCCACATCTTTGTAACATGTAAGTAATTGTAATGTGAACGTATTGAGAATTTATTTTGCGGAAAGTGAAGGTAAGAACTTGGAGAAAGAAGATATGCCTGCTGTATGTGAAGGTCAGGTTTGAGACCATGTAAGGAACCTGAAGGTGCAAGGAATCCGTGGGACCCAGAGAGATCCATCCAAGGGTTCTGAGGGAACTGGCAGGTGAAATTGCCAAGCCACACTACCCATCATGTTTGAAAGGTTGTGGCAGTCTGATGAAGTTTCCGCTGATTGGAAAAGGGGAAAGAAGTGAAGGCCGTTCGTATGTGTAAAGTGAGTTCACAGCAGAGGATGGGCAGGAGGTCAGCTCCAATAGCGGTAGCAATATTTCCATCATATTATAGGAACTGAACCAACACCTTAACTTGTTTCAAATGCTATTGTTCTAGTCAAGAAAATAGTGAATTAAAGTAAATTAAATGTGTATCCAGTAGTCAACAGAAATTTTAGGTGCTTTCTGTAGAAACAATCATGAATCTTGATCTGCCAGCAGTGGTTCTTGGTTTGTCTGAAGGTTCCATTTAACTCTATTGGTTTTCTTTTCTATAGCTTGCAAATGATTGAGGTTAAGAAGGCATTTTATGTAGTTATCTATTTGTTCAGACCACCAAACTTCTGAAACATAATCCTTGTGGAGATCATAATCAGTGTCTGGATCTTGAATTAGTTTGTTTTACTGACAGTTGTTATGTTACATTTCAGTGAAGGCAGGCAAAGAGCAGGAATTTGATTTTCAGTTTTGGCTGTATTTCTTGGATCTTTTTCAGTAGTACAGAGATAACATTATATCCGTAAAGTTAACTGAGTTAGGCCAGTTTTTTGTTGTATAAAAGCAAATGATACATTCTTCTGCCTTTTTGTGTTCTGTTTTGAGAAATTTTTAATGGTCAGAAGCAATTTTTTTTCTACTTCTGGTATATAATCAAAAGCTTTTCAGTCTTTTTAATGAGTGTATTGACATCTTACAATTTCTCCAAAGCTTTCTAAAAATCAGAACTTTAATAGAACTTTTTATTTCACGTGTACTGTTTCATAGCCATTTCAATCTTGAATGATTCAATCAACTGAATGGTTGAATCATTCAGTCTTGAATGAAATAATGTTTCTTTATTCTTTAATACTTCTTTACCACATGAGAATATTATACTAGAATTCTTTTCAGACTGTTATTTCAGGGATACTGCTACTCTTGTATTTCAGCATCGTACTAGATGTTCTTCACTGTGGTTTGCAGGGTAGGGTTTGAAGTGCTGGTGTTTGAAACAGAGCAGTTTTCAGACTAGACTTCATCTAGCTGATCCTCTGATTCAGTGAAATACTGATTCTCTTGCAGAATCCTGATCTATCTCAGGAGAGGTGAGTTAGTGGAGGAACTTTATTACTGGTCTGCCAGAAGTAGATACCTTAAGTCCTTTGAGAACACCCAGACTGCAGTTGCTGTCTTTCGAACTTTCTATGGTGCTTAGAAGAAACAGATGTTTTTCTCTTCTTTCCTGTTGCAATCTGCACTAGTGGTTTCTTATCTGGGAAGTTTTTGATCAATGGCAGTAGTGTCGTGTCTACTGCAAGCTGTGCGTTTGTACTCCCTGGCAATCTGATCTCCATCAAGAGCTGTGAAGGTACCTTTTAAAGTCCCGATTTACTCCCAGTTTCAAATGTTACCATTCAACTTGTTCAATGTGGGTAAAGCCATGCTGAGATGATCCAGTCCCTGGAGGTATGGAAATTACCAAAGGTGCAAAGAATGTGCTTTGTTCTTTATCTCTTGCTGCAAATGCAGTTAGGTGGAGTGAATGCTTTTTGTCTTGTGGGCAGTTATCTGGCTTGTGATTATAGTCTGTAGGGGAATGCACTTTTGGTTTTAGTGCAACTGCGGAATCAAACTTTACAACTCACATAAGGTTATAAAGCAGGTATGTTAATTACAGTGCCGGGAGCCATTGGGGATGTTTCTACCATCAGCACTTCAAATATTACATGATTCGAAGTCCATTATATTTCCACAGATAGTACATATTCATCAATTACCCATGAGACAATTAACATATACATGCCTATGTCAGGTAGTGATTTATGAGGGCTCCTAGTCTTCTGTTCTGTGGTCTCCTCCACCATCTAGCATTCTTTCAGCATTATGACAGTCCAACCAACAGTCTTTTACTTCATCCAGGAATCTTCCTCACTTGTACTCTAGATGAACGTTCTTAATTGACACATGCTCTGTAGGAGAATGCCTATTATAAGTAATTTATGGGTACCAAAATCGTAACACTTGCTCACTCAGCACTTGTTTGTTACTTCTGGACATCTGCTTGTCCTTGGATAGAGATAAGTTTGGCAACCTGTCTTTTTATTATATATACTGGGGTGTAGAAGATCAGGAGGATAGCAGAGAGTGTCTTGACCTAATCCTAGAGTGAGACAATTTGGCCTTGTGTGGAGGCTCTGGCTTTCATTATTGTGTTTCGGCATCTAAAAGCTCTTTCTCTGAGGGTCTCTTACCAAAACAAAGTAGTCTTACAACATATTCTCTAGTCTATAATACTATATCTGTACTATTCACAACATCTAAAAGCTATTACAGTTTTGCAAGCAAGAATTAATCACATAATACAACAATTTAACAACTGTATTTCTAAAATAGGCTACTAAAGCGTATGGTATTTCTATTTTTTTCAGGTCAACTATTTCTAAAAGCAAGTTGCAAAATATATTGTGCTTTACTTCTTCAAATTAAGTGTTTCAAACATTCATAGAATCAGAGAATGGCCTGGGTTGAAAAGGACCTCAATGACCATCTAATATCAACCCTCTGCCGTAAGTAGGGTCGCCAACCACCAGACCAAGGTGCCCAGAGCCACACCCAGCCTGGTCTTGAATGCCTCCAGGGATGGGGCATCCACAACCTCCTTGGGCAGCCTGTTCCAGTGCGTCACCACCCTCTGTGTGAAAAACTTCCTCCTAATATCTAACCTAAACATCCCGTGTCTCAGTTTAAAACCATTCCCCCTTGTCCTATCACTATCCACCCTCATAAGCAGCCATTCCCCCTCCTGTTTATACGGTCCCTTCAAGTATTGGAAGGCCACCATGAGGTCTCCCTGCAGCCTTCTCTTCTCCAAACTAAACAATCTCAGTTCCCTCAATCTTTCCTCATAGGAGAGGTGCTCCAGCCCTCAGTGTATGTTGGACACTTCTTTTCATGTGGGAA
>JAOWBP010001592.1:54182-64799 GCA_028571105.1 Tragopan temminckii | reverse complement strand
TCAGTTCATAAACTGATTAAGAGGATCCATATAGCTCTAAATGGCGTGAAGTATACAGAAGAGATTCTATGTCAAATTCTGCAGAGTGATGCCCTTTTGACAATTTTGTCTGAAATCTTCCCAGCACCATGTGCTGGTCTGGGCAAAAGGATGAAGTCTGTTCACACACGAGAGAATGAGAAAAGAATGAAAATTCAAGATTAGCAGGAGCGGGAAAGAAATGTGGACTAACTTCTTCCAAATCAGAATAGAGTCAGATATGTAAAGAAGGAAAACAAGCTGTAGAAAGGGTTTTGAATGAGCGTGAGAGGCAAAATTTGGATGCTGTGCTTTTGGAAAGGGAATTCAAGGTATCTCCCTGTTTTTGAGTCAGCGGTAAGACAAGAACAGCTTTCTACTTTACAAGCACATAACATCTTAAACTGGAGCAGAAGTAGTCAAAGAACCACTCTCTAAAAGCAAGCATATTTGTTATGAAATGGCTGTAGTCCAGTTATCGTGTAGGAGGCATAGGAGGTGGTGATTTCACTATTGTGGTTCTTAATATAAAAAAAAAAAAAAAAAAAAACAGAATATAACATTTGCATTTTCTTTTAATATTTCTCTTGGTAGGAAAGTACAAATACAGAGTTACATCTCTTGTGACTTGCTTTTTCAGGTTTTGATGAATTGACTTGTTACTGTGGGGAATCAGTGATTTATCCCCCTGTTCCTTGTGGTACTCAGCCACCAGAGTGCAAAAAAACATGCACCAGGCCACATGACTGTGATCATCCAGGTAAGTCAAGCTATTCAGTTTAAAAAAAAAATTCAAAATGTAGTAAAGCATACATGGGTCTGTTTGAAAAAAATATTTACCCTTTTGTTAGCTATTTTTGCAATGGTTTAATATTTTCAGAAGTTTATACTTCAAAACTGACTAAAAATTTGCCATGAATAACTGTAGTGGTACTTTTAACTCGTAAAACCACACATTATTCTTTCTGATCCAGATAGCAACGTTCAGACATCTTTAATAGTCACAACACATTAAACCATGAGCGTCCAACCTTTTGGTTTGCCTGGGCCGCAATGAGTAAAGAGGAATTGTCTTGTGCTGCATATCCATGAGTTTCTCCAAAAGTAATGCCTCTTGTTTATTTCCTTGGAAACTACAGCTGATACAAAGAAAACAGTCACACTGTTTTTCAACATAGTCACCACCATTAGCTCTGTGTCTTCACCAGCAATGAACAAGAGCCTGCACGCAAGCTCATGAAAATCTGTGCACTGTTAGTTTGGTTGTTGTTGAGCAATGAGTGTGTGCCTGGAACCACCCGTGGTGAAGAGCTCCCACCTTTATAGCGGGGAGTGGGCTGCATTAAATGTTTCATTTAATTAGAGATAACATGCTCTATTGAAAGAGTAGAATAATCTAGTGAACAATAGTTGGTTTCTGAGTTCCTTGAAATTACATTGACTGAAAGCCTGTGTTGTAGCACCAGTTGGACAGATATGCTTTGTTGTATTCTGTCCTACTAGTATAGTCCTGCTCAGAAGTTATAAATGTTTTCTATTCTCTATTTAGTTTTGAAAATGCAGAATATTCACCTAAAAATCTACCATTGTAATTTTTAAAGACTATTTTAAAGAATAGATTATCCTTGCATGAAGCATCTTTCCTCCCATTAGTTGTGTACTAATGACCAACTCATATGTAATAATCCATAATGTCTCTTTTAAGGCATTTGGCTGAAATAGGGTAATAAAACTGTTTTTTAATCTATGGCTGCAGTGTACCATTCATGTCATAGTGAGGAGAAGTGTCCACCCTGTACCTATCTCACTCAAAAATGGTGTATGGGCAAACATGAAGTAAGTCTTAGTGTTTTTGTATTCTTAATAATGTGTAGCTTGAAAGTAGTTATTAACGTTCTGGATGTACTTTTATGTTTATGTAACTTAAGGGATAACCATGTGATGTTTCAGTTTCTAAGACTGTTGGGTTATATTTTCATGGCTTTTTTGAAATGGAATATATTATTGGAGTTGGCATTTAATATGATTAAATAGGAAAAGTCTTATCTTTTATGCCATGTGTATTCATACTAACTGATATTAATGGACTATGACATAAAGAACACTGTCTTTGTCCAAAGTATTTTAGTATTACGTTTCTTGTATGGATAATGCCAAACAAAGGTGTTAACAATAGAAATGCTTTGAGATTTGCTGTTATAATTATTGATTTTCTTTTGTGTTGTCTTTCTCCTCCCCTCTTTCAGCTGCGAAGCAATATTCCCTGTCATCTCACTGACATTTCCTGTGGACTTCGCTGCAATCAAATGTTGAAATGTGGAATGCATAAATGTAAAAGAATCTGTCATAAAGGGGAATGTCTTATAGATGAAGAGTGTAAACAGCCATGTATTATTCCAAGACTATATTGTAATCATCCCTGTATGGCTCCGTGTCATCCTTCTTCATCCTGCCCAACAACATCTTGCTGTGCAAAGGTTAGATGCTCAGTGAAAATTAACTGCAAATTCACTGACAAGTAGTATAATTTAACTACCAGCCAAAAACACTAGTGACAAAAAGTGATGTTTTTTTAATACCAAAAATGTCATGCTATCATGTGAACTTAAAATATTGAATAATGTGATGGAGCATGTTTGTTTTGCTTTTTCAAATTATTTATCATTAAAGTAGTCACTATTCCAGTAGGAGTGCAATTCACCTCTCTCACTTCCCTCCCTGAACCAAAAAAAAAAAAAAAAAAAAGTTTAAACCAACTGCTGTCTTGTGTAATGTAACAGGTTGAACTTCAGTGTGAGTGTGGAAGAAGAAAGGAGAGTATGATTTGCTCAGAAGCATCTAATACATATCAGAGGTTTGTACTATAATAATAATTTTACTTCTGTTACTGGATCTTTGCAGTTTGATTGGATTTCAGTATTGGCAATATATTCCATTCATGAAGTTTTTCACACTTTTTTAATACTTACACCTACAGATTCTTTTTTCCTGTTCCTCTGAGCTTCCATACCAGCCATGCTGTTCTGCAACACATTTCTCTTTTTGCTGTCAGTCTGTAACTGTCTTGGCATGTCACAGCTTGGATTTCCCATCTGTGGAATTCTAATTCAGTCATCTGAACGTAGTTGATGGTATCTAACAGTCCACGTGTGAGTTGCTGTTAAATAAGATTCCCATTAATGTCTGATGGAACCTAGTCAGATGATGGAACTTAAAGAGTGACAAAGTGGGAATAGGCAGCTAAATTTAGGTAGTTGAATAAATTTTTAGATTTCATTGACTGTAATCAGAGCTTTGGTTCTTAGTATCTAAATCTTGGTTTTCAATATGCAAGCTAAGTCCTACCTAACTTTTTTTTTTTTTCAATAAATTGGTCTCTAAATCCTATTTCTAAACTACATTTATTTTTATCTTATGTCAGAGGGCAAAGAAGGGACAAGAAAAACAAGAATAAAGTCGAACTTTGAAAGTTATGAAATAGAAAAATATAGACAATAATAACTCCTTTGTACTCCGTGATTGAGAGAGAATAAAAAATAATAATTTGGAGGGTTGAAATGCCACAAAAATTGTGCTCTGTGTACCAGTTTATAGGAGAGAGCAGATGTAGATACTTCTTGTCTTTCAAAGAAAACTTCCTAATGATTTTTTCAGCTCTGTTGAGAAACTATCCCAGCTGAGCATGTATTGCTTTTCTTACTGATCAATGCTCAGACTTAAATTCTTCAGAAGGTGGCTTAGCATCTACTTAATAGGTTCCTTAGTACTGTGAAAATGCATTAATCAGAAGCATTAAAGAACAATAGTAAGTAGACTTACGGGAATTGCGTGCTTTTTATGAGTTTTTTTTTCACTACTAATATAAGCCAAAAGATTGGCTCAGCATTGAATTATCATTTAGAATTGGCATGAGCTTGTCATTAATGATAAGCTGGATGGTACCCACATTGCAAGTTTTACGTCTTTGAAGCCTGTTATATTTCCACTATTTCTGAGGCTCAGGCACTCCGAAAACACTCATACGGGGAAAATGGTATACGTGAAGTCAGTGAGAGTGTACGTATAAGCCAAGTCAATAGGAAGGAAACAAAGCGTTCAGTTTAAAGCGTTTGTATCTCTTGGTACACACGTTCAATTAATTGATATTACCAACAAATTAACCATGCGATGTTAGTAAAAGCAGTGTTTAATGCTTGCTAATTTTATATAACGCTAACAGTTCAGATCGCCAAAACATTAAAATACTCCGGTTTTACGGGAGTTAGGTTTGAATTCTTCCACCATCTTTATTTTTGAGAAATAAATAGAAAACCAAACTACTCCTGTGGTACTGCTGTGGAGAGTTCACCAAGCTAATAGAGTGTCCAGGTTTCTCAACAATGTTACTGAGAGTGTTTTACCAAGTTCAAAGCTATTTAATATCACACAAAGGGTGCCCAAAGGAACAGGAAAGGGTCTCTGGAGCTCTGTCTGTATATGTGATATAGATGTTGTTGTCCCGTCATCTAATAGCCTGTTTCTCTGTCACAACCTGATAAATTTGAAGCTGGTAGTGTGTCGCAGTGTTACTTTTTTTAATGTAATATGCTTATCCTTCTTGATGTGTGAATAGTTATTTTCTGAATGTCATGTAAAGTGTTTGGAGACGGACGTATCCTTTTATCTGAGAATTATCAGGAAAGACAGTTTAGAGAACAGAATTTTAGATGTGGGATTTTGAGACATGTAGGATATTTCACTTTAAAATGTACTGTGTATTTTATTCATAGAAATTTTAGCTAGAAAATGAGACTAGAAAGGCTTGCTATTAATGGGAATGATGAAGAAGTTTTATAAAGAAATTTTTAAGTTTTAGTAGGCATTTCATTCTTTCCTTTTGGCTTGTATCATCAATATTTTCTAGGTAAACTTCAAAGTAATTATAAGTTTACAGTTGCATGCAGTTAAACAAGAATCACAGAAAAGTTAAAAAGCATTGTTAAACCAATATGTTCAGGTACAGTTTTATTATTAAGCAAATAAGAAGAAAGAGTATTCACGCTGTCTAGTTTATACTTAGAATTGTTGCTGTGAATAATTTCATAAAGAAGCAAGTCTGTTATTTGCATAGGATGAGAGAGAGTTATCTTTTAATCTGTGTAAGTAGATTAATCTTCTAAAACTAGGTGATTTAGGACTAGATTTCGGTTCTGTAATCTTACAAGGAAGCATGCTTGCTTTTCTTCTATCTGGATATTTAAATGTGGAGCTTTATATACTATTTCCAAGATCTAATGAAAACTAATACTCTTCTTTTGCAGAATAGCTGCTATATCTATAGCCACTAAGTTAACAGATCTGCAGCTTGGAGATTCAGTGGAAATCAGTAGACTTATTACCAAAAAGGAAATGAAGCAGGCCAGGTAAGGACAGCCACGTAGAAACATGAAATCCTAGTGAGTGCATGAAGAATAGGTGACTTGGAAAATGCATAGTATTATCAGTAGAATCCTGATTAAAAGACTTTTAATAACTTAGCTCTGCTTTAATACTGCTATTAGATTGCTTTACTATTTTTATATCTATTTTTGTTTTAATGTAGAATGAGCTCTCTATCATTGCTTAGCTTATTGTTATAATTACATATTGAACATTGTATTAGTTTCAGAGTTTCTCTCAGCAGACTCAGAATCACAGAATGGTTGAGGTTGGAAGGGACTTCTGGAAGTCAACTAGTCCCACCTCCTTGTTCTAGAGTCTAGAGGCAGGGCCTACTAGACACTAAGGACAGAGGCTGCTCAACTGCTCTGGACAACCTGTGCCAGTGCTCAGTCATCTGCACCTGTGTATATATATACACACACACACATATACATACATACATATATATAATTAGTATATATGTATATTGTGTGTGTACATATATACACACACATAATTAGTATTTCCTGATGTTTAGAAGGAACTTTCTGTGTATCAGTTATGTGCCCATTGTCTCCTGTCTTGGCTGTGGAGACTACTGAAAAGAGCCTGGGTCTGTTCTCTTTGCACCATCCCTTGAGGGATTTAGATAAATTGATAAGATCTTTGTCAAGCTTCTTCTCTAGTCTGAACAATCCCAGATCTCTCAGCCTTTCTCAGCAAAGGACAAGTACTGCAGTCCATTCGTAATCTTTGTCAGCCCTTTGTTGGAGTCCCTTTGGTATGCTGAAGTATCTCTAATACAGAGGAACCCAGAACTGGACGCAGTACTCCAGGATTAGCCTCACAAGTGCTGAGTAAACGGAGGGATCACATCCATTGATGTGTTGGTGATATTTTGTTTAATGCAACTCAGAATACCATAAGCTTTTGTTGTTGCAAAGGCACATTACTAACTCACGTTCAACTTTTTGTCCATGAGGTCCACAAACTCTTTGGAGTTCATCTGAATTTCCTCAGATTGCTGTTAGCATGCTTTTCTGGATGACTAAAAGGACTTACTTTATTTTTAGTGAATCTAATTGTTTTTTTTCTTAATTCAGGTTGCAATGCGATGAAGAATGTTTAGCTCTTCAGAGGAACAGGTGGGCAACAACTTTACTTCCCTTTTTCCAAAAAACTCCAGATTTCGTAAGTCAATGCAATGTGGAGGTGATTCTTGTGTTACAGAATAGTGGAATCACCAAGGTTGAAAAAGACCTCCAAGATCATCTAGTCCAACTGTCCGCCTATCGCTAATATTGTGCACTAAACAGTTTTCCTAAGTACTACATCTACTCTTTCCTTAAACACCTCCAGGAACAGTGACTCAACCACCTCCCTGGGCACCCTGTTCCAGTGCCTGACCACTCTTTCAGAGAAGACATTTTTCCTAATATCCAGCCTGAACCTCCCCTGGCACAACTTAGAATCATAGAAAGCTTTAAAATGGAATTATAGAATCACCAAGGTTGTAAAGAACCTGAAAGATCATCCAGTCCAACCGTCCACCTGTCACCAATAGTTCTCATAAACCATGTCCCTCAACTTAATGTATAAATGTTCCTTGGACACCTCCAGGGTCAGTGACTTCACCACCTCCCTGGCACCTAGTGCCTGACCACTCTTTTGGAAAAGTATTTCCTAACATCCAGCCTGAATCTCTCCTGGTGCAACTTGAGGCCATTCCCTCTAGTATATATCATAAGTTACGTGAGACAAGAGACCAAACACCACCTCAGCACAACCTCCCTTCAGGTATAGTTGTAGAGAGGAATAAGGTCTCCCCTGAGCCTCCTCTTCTGCAGACTGAACAATCCCAGTTCCCTCAGCTGCTCCTCATAAGGCCTGTGCTCCAGACCCCTCACCAGCTTCGCTTGCCCTTCTCTGGACTCATTCCAGGGCTTCAGTGTCTGTCTTGTAGTGAGGGGCCCAAATCTGAACACAGTACTCAGTGCTCAAGGTATGGCCTCACCAGATGTGAATGGGGGGAACAGTCACCTCTGTGATCCTGCTGGCTATGCTGTTTCTGATACAGGCCAGGATGTCATTAGTCTTCTTGGCCACCTGGGTGCACTGCTGGCTCATGTTTAGCTGAGTGTCAACCAACACCCCCAGGTCTGTTTCTTCCACAGATTTCCAGCCGCTCTGCTTTAAGCATGTAATGTTGCATGGGGTGGTTGTGGCCGACGTGCAGGACTTCATCCCATTGGCCTCACCCCTTCGATAATGTCTATCCAGATCACCCTGAAGTGCCTATCTACTACCCACAGGCAGATCGACACTTTCTTCCAACTTGGTGTCATCTGCAAACTTACTGAGGGTGCACTCAATGCTCTCATCCAAGTCATCAGTAAAGATACTAAACAAGACAGGTCTTACCACTGACGCAGGGGAGCACCATGTGTGATCAGTTGCCAGTTGGATTTTACAACATTCACCACCAATAGGGATCTGTATTGAGCTATCTGAGATTTAATAGTACAGTATATTGAGGAGTCCTAAATATTAGTATCAAACATATAAAATCTGATCTTTTATATGTTGTTTATCTGTACTGGTAACTCATCTCTTCAGTGAAAAAATGTTTCAGGTTGACTTTTTTTATTGTTGTTTATGTGTGATGTTTTTGCTTTTTTTTCTCTCCTACTCTTGAATTTAGGCGCCTTGCCGATGCTCTTGAAATAGATGATAATTCTGACCCTTTTAACACTCGTTCTTCTGGACCAAAGTACAGTGACCTTTTAAAAGAGGATGCCAGGTATGTATTTTAATGATGATGGTTGTCATAGGTAAACAGTTTAGAGAACAAGATGGAAAATCGATCATGATTCTATTCTCTTTCAGAAACAAAGATACAGATTTTCACTTTCTTACTACATTAAATATCTTGTACATATTTCCTGTGTGTATGCTCTTTCTTTTGAGTACAGTCAAATCTCACCTAGCCTTCACCTTGCTACATTAAACAAACATCTTTAGTTTCATGTTTTTTGAATTACTTCTGTTTTCCTGTCAGCTATTCTCTACGCATACTGCAGTGTTTAGAATTGACCAGAATCCTGTATTATATTTCAGATGCCTTAAAAAATAGTTGCAATACTTCTGTGTTCCCTTCGCTAAAGTATTTATGTTGATTCATTCTACAATTTTACTTGCATTTCCTTCTTAGCTGCTTTATATTGGTGAATTGATTCTCAAAATAAAGCACTCAGGCTTTTCTTCTTACTGAGTCTTGGCCCTAAGCAATAGATTTTGTTAGTCTTAAATGATATTGCACACTGAAATATTGAATTTCATTTATCTTGTTATGATCTGCAATATAAATTAGTTTCTCCCTGAATTGACAGGTCTACGTTTACCTCAGCAGCAAACTTCAAACTGTAGATCTAAGGCTTTGATGTTTTCTTTCTTGATCACTCTTGATGGTCTTTCATCAGTTGTTGAAACGTTTGACTTTCCTCCAAATGGCAAAATCTACAAAGTATGCAAGTTACAGAATTTTTTTTCTGGCAGCTCAGAATTCTCTGTAAGTTCTGACAAGTGAAATGACTTGCAACAGGTTTCATTCTCCTTAGCCTAATCATGGAATCACCAGGTTGAAAGAGATTTCCAAGATCATCCGGTCCAACCGTCCACCTATCACCAATATTTCCCACCAAGCCATATTCCTCAGTACAACGTTTAAACATTTTTTGAGCACCTCTAGAGATGGTGATTTCATCTCCCTGGACAGCCTGTTCCAGTGCCTGACCCCTCTTTCAGAGAAGATGATTTTCCTGATATCCAACCTGAATGTCCCCTGGCACAACTTGAGGCCATTCTTCTAATCCTGTCACTAGTTATCTGGGAGAAGAGGCCGATGCTCTCTTTGCCACAACATCTCTTCAGGTAGTTATAGAGAGCAATAAGTTCTCATCCAAACCTCCTCTTCTCCAATGGTCTTCTAATGGATTTGTTATTTTTGGCCTTTCAGAATCTTTGTTAGCATCAGAGCCTGCCAGGGTTGCTTGTTAACTCCATGCTTCTTTCCACCCTTCAGTGTGAGTTCATGCTTTTCTGTAGCTTGGAGTACAGAATGTACTTCCTTGCATATTGACCTGGCACTCCCCTTTACTTATTAAGTTAAAACAGTTTCATGAAGCTTGCTGCCAAACTTGGGTAGACAAAACTACACAGAATTCAAAAGAGACTTTTTATTTTTTCATCACGGCTTCATCTGATGACATCAAAGGAAAACTTGAAACTTTAAAGGAAATCTTGCTTTGTCAGCCTTAGTGGCAAACATGTGAACAGTCTGAGATTAGTCTGAAATTAGCCTGATTAGAATTTATTTTAATACTGTTCTTAACATCTACATACAGAAGATGCGTTCTTACTGGATTGCTATAGCTGTTCCCTGATGCTATTCAGCCTATATACGGATCTCAGAAATCTCCAGATGTTTTCTCAAGGGTATCCCTTTAAAAAAATACTTTCATTTTAGGGAATGCTGAATCCCTTGAAAATTCTTCACCCAAATTACAAATCCTCAGAATCTTCTCTGTCATTCCATAGAAGAGGCAATTGCTCTGTCTCTCCCACCATCTGCACTGATATGTTGTTTCTGCAGGTTGTCTGTAGTCAGAGGGCTGTAGGTTGGGGCTCAAGTCGTGTCATCAGGTATCTCAGGGTTACTCTTCTGTGAAGCCGTGTATGAAAGATTCTGGAAGTAGACGTAAAACACTTGCCTCACCTTTGATCGCACACATGGGTAGTCACAACTCTGCCACTTTGTAGTATCACAGAACGTCAGGGATTAGAAGGGACCTCAAAAGATCATCTAGTCCAACCCCCCTGCCAGAGAAGGAACACCTAGATTAGGTCTCACAAGAACATGAGGCGGGTTTTGGATGTCTCCAGAGAAGGAGACCCCACAACCTCTCTGGGCAGCCTGGTCCAGTGTTCTGTTATCCTCACTGTGAAGTTTTTCTCATATTTTTGTGGAACCTCCTGTGTTCCAGCTTGAACCCATCGCCCCTTGTCCCATCATTGGATGTCACTGAGAAGAGCCTGGCTCCATCTTCCTGACCCTCATCCTTTACATATTTATAAACATTAATGAGGACACCCCTCAGTCTCCTCCAAACTAAAGAGACCCATCTCCCTCAGCCTCTCCTC
>JAOWBP010001592.1:22987-50325 GCA_028571105.1 Tragopan temminckii | reverse complement strand
GCCAGGATGTCATTAGTCTTCTTGGCCACCTGGGTGCACTGCTGGCTCATGTTTAGCTGAGTGTCAACCAACACCCCAAAATCTTTTTCCTCTGTGCAGCTTTCCAGTCGCTGCTCCAAACTGCTACCCCCCAACTTGGTGTCATCTGCAGATTACCTGAGGGTGCACTCAGTCCTCTCATCCAGGTCGTCAGCGAAGATACTGAACAATATGGGTCCCAGTACTGACTCCCTGGGGAACACTTCTCATGACCGGTCGTCAGCTGGATTTAACACCATTCAACTTCACCACTGTCCTGGCCCAACCAGCCAGCCAATTCTTAACCCAGCAAAGAGTATACCTGTCCAAACCGTGGGCTGCCAGCTTCTCCAGGAGAATACTGCACGAGACAGTGTCAGTGGCTTTGTTTAAGTCTAGGTATGCTATGACAGCAGCCTTTCCCTCCTCTTTCAGGTGGGTTACCTGATCATAGAAGGAGATCGGGCTGGTCAAGCAGGACCTGTCTTTTGTGAACCCGTGCTGGCTAGGCCTGATCGCCTGGTTGTCTTACAGATGCCATGCGATCTCCCTCAGGGTGATTTGTTCCATAACTTTCCCTGATGCTGAGGTCAGGCTGAAAGGCCTGTGATTCTCTGGATTCTCCTTCTTATAGATGGGGATCACATTAGCAGGTCTCCTGTCATCTGGAACCTTTCTGATTGACCAGGACCAGGACTGATAGATGGTGGAAAGTTGCTTGACCATCAGCTCTGCCAGGTGCCTCAGCACCTTTGGGTAGATTACATCTGGCCTCGTGAACTTGTGACAGTCCAGGTGGAATAGTGGGTCTCCTGACTGTTTCCACCTGAATCATGAGGGGTTTATTCTGCTCCTCACCCCAGACTTCCTGGTCAAGAGGCTGTGTATCCCAAGGATAACTGATCTGACTCTTAAGGACAGATATAAGGAAGGCGTTGAGAACCTCAACCTTTTCCTTATCCTCAGTGGTCATTTTCCCCATCACATCCAGTAAAGGATACTTCTTTGTTCTCCTCTTACTGTTAGTATTTATTTGTGAAAACATTTTTTGTTGTCCATTACTGCAGTGGCCTGGTTGAGCTCACATTAGGCTTTAGCCTTTCTGATTTTCTCCCTTCACATACTAGCAACTTCCTTGTGCTCTCCCCAAGTTGCCTGTCCTTTCTTCCCCGGGAGGTAAACTCTTTTTTTTCTTTTTTTTCCTGGAGTCTCAGTGAAAGTTCCCTGTTCAGCCATACTGGTCTTTCCCACAGGCTCATCTTATGGCACACAGGGACAGCTTGCTCCTGTGCCTGTAAGACTTATTTCTTGAGGAGCATCCAGCATTCCTGGACCCTTTTGCCCTTCAAGACTTACTCCCAAGGGACCTTTCCTACCAGTGTCCTGAACAGATCCAGGTCTGCCCTCTTGAATTCCAGCATAGCAGTTTTGCTGACCCCTGTTCTGACTTCATCAAGGACTGAGAACTCTTATCGCTCTGCCCAAGACAGCTCCCACCTCCACATAAAAGACAAATTGCTCACTGTTTAAGTTTCTATCGTGATCAAGATGAACAGCTTGGGGTCACATGGCAGAGTCCTGCACAGTCCTGCACTTCACACTGTTGCTATTTTGCAAGGTAAAAGTAATCCCCAAGAGACAAATTATGTTTCAAAGGGTAAGAGTTTTCTTTTCTGAACAACAAAGACTAGTGACAGAATTCTTAAGCTTTGGAGTCTATATTATACACATGCAGGCTAAATATTCTTCTTTCATGAAGTCTTTAGAAGCAAATCAAAGAGTTACCTGAGGAGTTCCATCAGAATATTTAATGTTGTATGAGGGTTGCTCTGAAAGTAATGCCTCCTATTTTATTATGTTGGAAAATGCAGTGCAGTTCCAGCTCAAGTTACGGCAAGTAATTTTATGCATTTTTATACACTGGATAAATACAGTCGTGTGAACAGAGAAAAATATGCAGCTGTGCTTTCCATTCTGATAAAGAAATTTGAGAACAGGTTTCAAAATTGCCAAAAATATCATGGCTTTTTTTTTGTATATTTGCAACTCTGTTTTTGGTCAACATAAATACATTACCTGTGTATTTTCAAATGGAATTTATATGGCTACTATTCAACTTAAAACTTTGGTCATATCTCTTTACTTTTGTAAGATCTGTCTTAACAGACGAAAACGTTCCTCGCTTTGCAATCACACCTTATTCACATTATCACTTTTTGGCAGTATGTACATTTGTGAACAGCTATTTTCAAGAATGAAGTATAGGAAGAGTAAAATTTCATCAAAAATCTCTGATGATCACCTTGATAACTCATTAAAATTGCAACCACTTCCATCAAACCAGTGATTGATGTATTAGGTAAACAAGGTCAGATATCCCACTAGTTTTGTGGTTTTGTTGCTTTTTTGTTTTAATAAAAAATATTGAAGGTTAAAGTAAGTTTTGTTACTTATATACGTTGAACATATACATTTTACGAAGGCTTCTTCAGGAGTAATGCCTTCTATTTTATTATGATAGCCCATGGCAACAGAGGCAGATGTTGGTGGAATGGCAATAGAGGTTGAATCTTCCTGCCAATATTCCCTCACATTTTATTGTCATGCAGCAGATGACAGCAAGGGGGCAGTCTGACTGACATGGAAGTGCATACGAACCAAAAGGATGCAACTGAATTTGTGCAGAAAAAATTGCACCCATTGACAGTCATCAACACTTGCTGAACATTTATGGAGACCAAACAGTGCATGTGAGCACACTGACATGGTAGTGGTGTGTCTCAGCAGTGGTAACAGCGGCAGTAGATTATCTTCCCTGGTACAAATTTTTATGAGTGCGGTATGCAGGCTCTAGTTTGTCACTGGCAAAAATGCATAGCCAGTGCATAGGTGATGAGTGTGTTGAGCAGTAGTGTTTTGTAGCTGAGAATTTGCTCTATCAAATAGTGTTATTGTGCCCTTTGTATCTTTAGTAGTTTCCATGGAAATAGGAGGCATTACTTTCGGAGTGACTGTGACCAAGACAATTCCTGTCCACTCAATGCATTCCAGGCAAGCCAAAAGGTTAGATACCCATGTCCTAAATCCTTTCTGGTTGAAGATGTGACTTACATTCTTTATTTCTAGATGTAGAGCTTACTCTCTTGTATTAAAAGTGTTCTGCCTATCAAATGTTCAGGTAGCTCTGCCTATATCAGTATTATGTCTTGTACACGTTACTGTTACATATATTTACATACTTCTGCTTTGATCTGTTTATGTTTTTGCACTGTTCTTTGGATACAACTTCAGCTTAACTGGGTAAATGAGCAGTAAGAAGGATTTCTGATCTTTTCCTTATTTACTGAATGGTCACTCTACACATTAATACAGTTAAACTCATCTGTCATTTTATGACTTTGCTTGCCTCATGAACATCTGTTCTCCTAGATTCACCTGTATGCACTAATCTAGTACAGCAGAGTTGTCGCTGTTCTTGTATATAAGCAGACAAGCCAGAAAATATTCATATCATCCATATAGGAAGAAATTCTGATGTTTTTTTTTGCTGAGCCCAGAATTATTACATCTTTTCTAAAGGAAATCATAAATAGGTGCAGAATTTGTAGAGTTCGCTTCATCTAAGTGTTTGTCTAGAACCTGTAAGTGCTGTAGTTGGTAGGTAGTTTAATATTGTTTATTGATAAATAAAGATTATATCCTGATTGCATTTAATTACTCTTAAAAGTAATAAACATGGAAAAGAGTAACCACAATTTCAGGTCTGTTTACTATTCATGATTTAGCTACCGAAAAGTTTGAGAGGAGGCAGATATTTGTATGTGTTAATTTCTGCAGTTTAAATAATTTCAAAGAGCATTTATTCTTCTGCTTAATGTAACTAGTTAAAGTTTAAAATAATAGTTCCCTGGACCACCAGAAAATAAAGAGTACACAGCGCTGCATCAAAGTTACTTCTGGCAATACCAAATCAGACTTGAACTAACATTTGTGTATGGTTGTGTATGATTTATCAAAATTGTCCTTTTATTAGATTCTGAAGCGAGCTTTTCTGCGTCTTAGTGATTTAGAGAAGACTTCTCATGTCATCTGTAACGTGACTACTTTTTGATGTAATTCTGAGTAATTCTCATTGTGTAATCCAGAGGTATATTAATCAAATGTTTGTATTTGAGCGTCTAGTATAGGTTGTCAGAAAATGTCGTAGAATCATTCAGGTCAGAAGGGACCTAGAGAGGTCATCTCGTGCAAGCTCTTCCGTGTAGCCAGAACCAACAATAAAGTCAGATCAGGTTGTTCAAATTCTGAAAAGCTTTCTTAAATTAGCTGCTCCCAAGGACCTTCTACTTCATGTGCCTAAAAATGCTTTGTGCTGATGATCAGTCTGTAGTTCTTGTTGTCATTCTTGCTCTTCCTGAGCATAGGCACAACGTGTTTTTTTTTTCCCAGTCATTAGGTTCATACCCAAAAGTCCACAACCTTTCAAAGATGATTCTGGTCTCTTAGTGTCATTAAATGCCCTGCATCCAGTCCCGTAAACTTGTACAGGTTCAGAATTCTCTAGCAGTCCCTGACTCAAACTTTGTTTGAAAGTGGTAGTTTATCTTCCTCTTGAATCCTGTCTTTAGGCCTAAAATCCTGTGATACCTTTAGGTGACAAATTAGGCAAAGGCTGAAATAGGGTATTTTGAGTCATTGAAGCAGACTGAAGTATTGAGTATCTTATATGATGTTACTAAGTCACACCACCCATTAGGAGGGAGGGACAAATATTTTTTTTTATTATTTTTTAATTTTTATGTCGCAGCCAGTGTCAGATCAAGCATCACTCTTTGTTAACTGAAACTAAAGCTACTTTAATGATATCAGTAGACTTTATTACGTCACTGATTTTGTAGATGAACAGCTTCTTTGGTACAGGGAAGCGGTAATTAAGTCTGATGCCTTTATAGCAATCTGCATTGTAAGAAAGCAATCTAAAATAGGAAAATTCAGAAAAACATATCCTGCTTCATTGGGGTGTAAGGAGAGAGGATGTATTCAGAATTTGTACGTACATACATGTGTTAATGCCTTGAGGTGAGAACTGAATTGTCATTTTTAGATGAGTTTTTGTCAATACTGATTTATTAGCATTTTGTTGTAGTACTTCTTGTCACAGTGGCAAAATTTTCAAGGTAGAAGCAGTCTTTCTCTCTCATTTCATTGTTTCCTTCTCACACCCTGCCTTTCTTTGCTAAAGGAAAACCTTATCGTACTTTTTTTTTCTTTTGACTTCAGGGCAAGTACACAAAGAAGAGTCATTGTTACCCACCAATGAACAGAGATCACCGCAGAATCATCCACGAATTAGCTCAGGTTTATGGCATTGAAAGTGTGAGCTATGACAACGAGCCAAAGCGCAATGTTGTTATCACTGCAGTCAAGTATGTAATTAATCCTGTTTTCTAGAAACTGTGTATGATTTATCACTTAATTGAATGATTTTATTTGCAGTGCAATTTGCAACATGCTGTAGTTTTCATTAAAAATTTTAAATGCAGTTTTAAATTGATAATTTAATAGACTTCTATTTCTCATCATCGAGTACATCTTCAGGAAAACCCAGTTTAAAAATAAGAAAGCAAGGAAGACATTTTTGAAAGCTTGTCTCAGCACTAACTTTCTTTCTGTCATGAGCTATATTTGAGAGAAGTGTCAAAGATAATAGATGTAATAAATTTTCACGAAAATTAACGGCTGGATAGAGAATTCACTCCTAAATTTGCACCTTCTTTGCAGAAGCTTGCTATTGGAACTTATTTGCTCTATCTGAATCTGCCACAGGAATTCCTATCCTTTCTCAAGACAAAAGACAAAAATGGAGATGGAGTTTTCAAGAGATTTCTAAGCAAAACTAGAGATATTTGGAGAGGGCTTGTAAAAGGAAGTTCGTAGTAGAAGAAGTGAAGCAAGATTATTGTATTGGAGAGTGCGTGACTTTCTTGATTCTGTTATCACTGAGTGGTTTATTTAGTTTAACGTTATCAGTTTTTAGTTTAGCACTGTCAAATTGTGGTTCTTTGACAACCAGTTTAACTAGTTTTTAGCTATAGATATTGACTGTAGTTAATAATAAAAAATATATAATAATAATTTTTTACCTTTCCTGCTATTAGAGTGCCATTATTTGCTTCTTAGGCTGTTGATGGATTGGTAGCGTAGCTAGAATCAGTACTTCCAATGGAGTTGGGACATTGCTGTAAGATTTCTCTTGAACCCACATTTCTGCTAAAGCAGATTGATAAGATAAATCACATTTGAAAAGGCTTACTTACGAAAAAGGAAAGAGGCTAGGAGATGATGAGAAATTAATGCAGAAATGGATAAAGTGTTAGAGAAAGGAATGGGATAGATGACAATGCTTTAAAAGCAAAGATGTGATATGCTGCAAATTTGGAATGGGAAGACTTCTGTGGTGTTAGGAGAAGTTACACACTTGGTCCTTCCCATGTGTTATTAGGGAAGAGCATGCAGTGCAGAATGAACATGCTACAGTTTTACTTCTGATGTTCTTAATGACAGTGAGTGCTCTACTGGGAATATTTTTCAGCTGCCTAGCAATGTTTCTTCAGTGGATTCATTCAAAAGTTATTTTCACTGTCTTTTCCTTTGTTCTCTTCAAGACATTAAAAGTCATTGACGCCTCAGACAAGTGATAGCTTCAGTTTCAAATTTAAGTATTTCACAACAGCTTCTTCTGCAGGGCAAATAGTCAACAGAAAACTCAGCTGGTTTTATTCAATTTGTTACATCTTGTTCTTAGTATTCCCTTACCCATGGCTTCTCTGCCCTATTTATTTCCATGGAAATTACTAAAGATACAAAGGGCACAGTAACGCTGTTTGATAGAGCAAATTGTCAGCTACAAAACACTACTGCTCAACACAGTCACCACCATTAGCTATGCATTTTTGCTAGCAATGAACAAGAGCTTGCTTGCCTTGTAAAGACTGTACCAGTGACAGTAACCCACTGTCATCGCTGCTGAAACACACCATCCACTACCTCACTGTGCTAACGTCCACAATTTGATCTTCATAAACGTTCGGCTACCATCGGTGAATGTCAGCAGGTGCATTTTATGCTCACTGAGGAATTAATTTCCACCCCTTTGCTTCATCTGCACATCCATGTCAGATGCCATTTTGTCAGACTGCCCCTTTGCCTACCATCTGCCATACAACAACAAAATGTAGTGGAATATTGGCAGGACGGTTCAACCTCTTGCTATCCCACCAACATCTGCCTTTAATGTCATGGGCCAACATAATAAAATAGGAAACATTACTTTTGGAGCAGTCTTCATAGAAGACTGTTAAGAGTAGTAAGAGATACAGATTAACTTTTTGGAAATAGTACTGGAGAGTTATCATTAAGATGTCTGAAATCATAGCCCAAGTACAGAATGCATCTTCTCTCTTTCTTCTCTTGTCAGAAAAGATAACAGGCGCAAATAAAATTATCAGGAAGAAGGTTCATACAATATATAATACCTGTGGAATAGGTTTCTCAGAAAGTCAGTGACTTACTATACGTGAAAGTAAACAACCTTAAAGTGTATATATGTTATTGAAGATATCATTATTAACCCTCTATTTTATTTGTGTGTATGCTAGTGGTTTCAAATGCAGTGAGAATGGAAGTATGGGAAAGGCTAACGTTACATTAAACGATAAAGTCATAAATAGGCATTCAAACAAATGTTTCTTTCCAGTGGGAAAGAGGAGGCTGAGGGGATACCTTATTGCTCTCTTCAGATACCTGAAAGGTGATTGCAACAAGATTGGGGGTGGTCTCTTCTTACTGCTGACAGGACAAGGGGAAATGGCCTCAAGCTGCACCAGGGGAGGTTTAGGTTGGATGTCAGGACAAACTTCTTTACAGAAAGCATTGTTAAGCACTGGAATAGGCTCCCCAGGGAGGTGGTTGAGTCACCGTCCCTGGATGTGTACAAAAACAATTTGAATGTGTTGCTCGGGGACATGGTTTAGTGGAGGGTTGTTAGAGTTAGGGTAGTATGGTTAGGTTGTGGTTGGGCTTGATGATCTTGAAGGTCTTTTCCAACCTGAGCGATTCTATGATTTTGATTAAGTTATGAATGTAATGTAAACAGGAGAACAAGAAGTAGCATTTATTCACCTATTCTGAAATGGAAAGGCCAAGCTAATTTACTCTCCATCTAAAAGGTAACTAGCGGATAGCATTTAGAGGAAATTCTACATCACAGAAGGCAGTTAAACATTCCTTAGAGGAGGAGGCATTCATATAGAAATAGGAAAGCATCGTAGTTTAGTGTACCATGGCTGCTAAATAGTTCGGTCTTAAAATGCCAGTAGTGTGGGTTAGGAGGAAGCTGCAAGAAGGCTAAAAAACTGTCCTAGACAACCTTTAAAAATTTTAGTTTATTCAGTTTACTTCCGCCCCCAAATAATGAAAAAGAGTCTGTGAATGGGGAACATGCTGGTAGTAGGTTTGTGAGTCTTGCAGTGAAGTCAGTTAACAATGACTGGAAGCTAAAATAAAGCAAACTCGCTCTAAGAAAGTCATTTCTAAATTTATAGGAGACTTTAAGATTTATCCACAGCGTGTTATTATATATATTATATATTTATATATATAATATATATTATGTATTATATATTATGTATATATAATATTATATATACATATAGTTTATATGGAACTTACTCATATTGCGTGCCTTTTTGGAAAAATCCTTCAAAGCAGTTTGTGGTTGTTTTTGTTGTTGTTGTTTTGTTTTTAATATCCTTCCCCTTTCTCCAGCCAGCGTAGCCTTTGGACATGCAGTGCAATACTGAAGTTGATCACGATTCAGACAATACAAGCTAGGGACATGAGAAAACTTTCTCTATTGGAGAAAATACTGCCCTACACCATGACCAAAGGGTGGCCCTTGCATTGCAGAATGCTCTTGGGTATATGGTTTAATTTTTAGGTGGTACTGTGTGGAGCCAGGAGTTAGACTCAGTGATCCTTGTGGGTCCTTTCCAACTGAGAATATTCGGTGATTCTATGAAAATTAAATATTTTCATAGATTAAATACAGATATAAACACTGACATCACAACCATTACTTTTAAATATAACTTTTTTGCCCTAATTTCTTAGTGCGTATAACTTTCACTTAACAAAATAACCTTTTCTATTGTTTCTCTAGAGGGAAATCCATTTGTCCAAGCAATACCTTAACTTCTGTGCTGGATAAAGAAATGAAGAGCAGGCCTCCACCTCCTATTCCTCATTACAAACAAACAGATAAGTAAGAAATTTATTTCAAGAATTCAACTTTATAATCCCCAGGTCTTCGTTTTTCCCAACCCGTGTGACACGTTGGAGCTTTCAGCCTGCACTAATATATTCTTTCCAAAGAAGTAAACATGAAATGAAGTGTTAACAAAATGTAGAGTTGACTATGTGATTTAAAAGCAGTAATAAAACAAATGTTGTGGATCTAATCTTTATATAAATACTAGATAGCTAAGAAGATATGGATGTTTCAGAGGCTATGTATTTGAACAGTGAATATGTGTATTTTTCGCTAGTGGATATAGTAGTCCCACAGCTTGCTAAATGGGAACTATGTTTTTCTCAGATACTGAAAACTACTTAAGATGAAGTATATAAAGCTTCTTGGTGAATAGTCTAACAGAACAGTCTTTACTTTGTATGACCTGCCAGCTTCAGGCACCTGTATTCATCTCATAGTTAGAAAAATTTTTAATGGGTGGCTTATTCTTTGTACGTATTTGTCCTTAAGAACTCTTGCCCAAGTTATTTCCAAAATAGCATTTGAATTCTTGTCCTCTGAAAAACTGTTTGGAGAAAGAGACAAGTTAATATTGCATTAACTATTGCAGTAGCTATTAAGTAGCATCTTAAATAGACGCTGCTGAAATATGTAGTAGACTGTTTTGAGAAAAAGTGTAAATTACTTTAGAATTCAGCATCTAGAGCAAACCACATGTCTAAAAAACTATTTCACTGTGTAACTTAATATGAATTTTCTGCAGTTTGTTACCTTTTATTTCCACTTAATTCTGCAGGATTTCTATCTTCAGTGACCTTAGTGAAAGTGAATTATGTAACAAAATTGCAAAGGATTTTCACCATTTATTTTAAATAGAAAGAAAATTTCTTTAGAATTATGTTACAAAATCTGCCGGAAGACTTCATACTGTCTTAGGACAAAAATCTTCATAATGTTTAGATTTCGTGTTGCCATATTGTGGTTTAACACTAACTGGCAGATAAGTACCATCATCCTGCTCTCTCACTCCCCCTCTTCAGAAGGACAGGAGGAGAAAATATGATGGGGAAAAAAAAGCTTGTGGACTGAAATTAGGACATGGAGATCACCCACCGATTACAATCACATGCAAAACAGTCAGGGTAGATTAATTTGTTGTCTGTTGATAACAGACTAGAGCAGTGAGAAGTTAAAGGAAACTAAAACCATCTTCTTCCTTCTATCCACTTTCTTCTACCTCCTCCCTCTTTTTGGCATGAGGAAATGGGTTGTGGTCAGTCCATAATGCTTTGTTGTTGCTCTCCTTCCTCCTCACTCTCTTCCTCTGCTCCAGCATGGGGACCCTCCCATGGTATGCAGTCCTTTGTGAACTGATCCATTGTGAGCTTCCCAGGTTGCAGTTCATCAACTACTGCTCCCGTATGGTTTCATACCGTGGGGTGGAGTCCTTCCAGAATAGACTGACCCACGTGGATCCCCACCAGCAGCAGTTCCTCTGATATCATTTGCTTTTTCATGGGCTACTCTCCACGGGCTGCAGTTCCAGCCCGGAGTCTACTATTGCAGAAGCTCTCTGAAAGGTGCAGTTGCCTGCAGGCCTCATCCACCTGCTCCGCTCTGGGCTGTACCATGTATATCTGCTCTAAGGCTGTGCACCATAAGCTGCAGGAGACAGCCTACTCCACCGTTGTCCTCTTTTTAGACTGCAAGGAAACTTCTGTGGCAGCACCTGGAACACCCACTCCTCCACCTCCTTCACTGACTTTACTGACAACAGGGTTGTTTACCTCAAATTTTCTCAATCCTCTCTTCCAGCTGCTGTTGCACAGTATTTTTTTCCCTTTCTTAAATACGCTCTTACAGAGGTACAAGCAGCATTGATTGTTGGTTCAAATTTGACAAGCTGCAGTTCCCTTTTTGAGCTGGCTGAAACTGACTCTTGTATAATAGCTTATATTACCTTCTCATCTCTTTTTACAAATGCAGTCCCTGCAGTCACACAGCTACCAAAGCTTTGCTTTGGTAAACCCAATGTGCATATATATTTTTTGTTATTCTTACTTCTAAAAATGAGCGGATTTGACCAGTGAGCACTACAGAAATACTCCTTTTGCTCTTTCCTTTAGAAAGGCATGTTGAATATTTAATCTTCAATACATTACTGTTTTTGCAATAAGTATTACTAATAAAAGGTAGTTTCTGGTAAAAGCCAAAACATAATTGATTAATTCAGCCACACATGGATGTATTTAGTTTTCCCAAAAATCACAGTTAAAGGCTCTCTGAAATGGTGCGATATTTCATTAGAATAATGCAGTGCGCAAGTGCACACTGAGACATTATGAGAATTTGTGATTTCAGTTTACTTCTGTCTTGTTTTTCATGCACAGTGAGTAATATCTACTATTCTTATAATTTCAGGAATAGCGGAAGCAGTGGTTTGTCCAAACCATTAAAAGAAGAGCCAGTAATTGACTACTTTGATGTCCAGGACTGAGGTCATTGATGTAGAATTACAACACAGAAGCTCACAGGTGAAGATACTAAATTACTGCAGGAGGTGCTTTTCGGTTATTTGTCAAATGAGTACTTGTCCAACATATCCATGGTTTAACATCTAAGGCTAGATTGCAATGCTTTACCTAAGTGCATTGTACCTAACAGTTGTACCATTTTTTTTTGAAAGCTGGGTTGTCTGCACTTTTTTTTAATCTAATACGCTTTCAGAATGATGTGCATTTTCATCAATGCCTTGAAAGTGAGAGAAAATTATCAAACAGAGTATTTTGGGTAATAAGAATAATAATTCTTACAGATTTATTTTGATGTATCTCATGGAATTTAAAATGAACCAGGAATAATCTGTTAAAAACATTAATGGGAATATTCTAAAAGCATTTTCTTATGTTATTAATTCACTTCCATGTTAATGTGGTAAATTTGGGGATTTGAGTTACTCTTCTGTGTGCATGGAAATATGAAACTTAGTCACTATGAATATACACTCTAGATCGTCACAAGAGCACAGACTTCTTTTGGTATCTGAAGAAAAAAGATTTGAGGAAGGTGGAAAATTAAGGCTTATTCTGTTGTATCTCAAATTTGACATTAAAAAAATAGACAAGAAAATTATTGATGCTATGTTATTTGAGACACCAAACAAGATAATATTTAATATTATTATTTTAGTGTTCTATTTGGTTTATATTTTATTTAGATAAGTTAGTTTGGTGGTCTTGGGGTTGTTGGTTTTTTGTTTTTTTTTGCATGGTTTTGTTCATGATTTATAATATTTTTCTGTACTGTGCGAGCTCAAGGGAATATGTGAAGTTTGAGCTAAATATGTTTAGAGTCGGAGCAATATTTGTAAAATTTCTAAGATCATTTGTCTCAGCTCTTTGCCAGTGGGAGATATTTCTTGCATAGAAATGCCGTGAACAAAATGCCATGAATATATGGTATAAGAAGCAATTTCACAGATGGTGGATTTGTTCCAGATTATGAGATAGGGTGGATGAAAAAACTGTAAGTCTGATTAGAAGTGGCACAGCTCTAACTTTTGTTGCCAAGACAATGCAAGGCAGCAATCCGTGCTTAGATTCACGTAGTTATTCATGAAACTGCGAACCTTAAATGTGAAGAATTCTGTGGCTACGTTTCATTCTCAGCATCATGAGATTGTGAAACATTAAAGAGTGAGCAGCAAATTCACCACATCTGCCTCCAAAACCTTTTCAGAATTAAAATGCATGTTACTGCAAATTTTTGTGCTTATTATTTTGCATAAGACGTCTTAAATGTTTCTAAATGCCTCAAATGCATATGCTTCCGTTACAAGAACAGTTATCAGAAGGATTCTCAGTTCTGGAGCATTTAATTTGCATGTAGTGATTTAAATTTATTTTCACATTTTTTGTATTACATTTAGTGAACAGAAATGAAAGATAAATTGATTAAAGCCTATAGTGCCCTTATTTTTTTTAAGCAAATTAATGTTTGATCCTACAAGGTGTACTACTTTGCTATATTCAGTTAAAGAAATAAGTTGTTTGGCATCTTTTCTTCAAAATCAAAAATTTATTTCTTCAAATCCCATCATTATGAGGAATGCATCTATTCCCAGTACTTGCAGTACCAGCTCACTGTGGCTAGACAAAGGGTAATTTTGGTCTAGAAATTCAGAGCTATGTTAGTATTCCCAAACTAGTAACTGCCAATAGGGAGAATGTACATAGTTACACTGCAAAAGTTTGTTCTGGACAGAAGCTGTCACATGTCTGGTGAGCTGAAAGTGTATCACATCCCTCTAATGCAGTTGGTATACCGTAGGTATAAAAAAAGCATCATCAAAAACAAAAACACACCTAAGTGATTTGGTTGGTATTAAATAGCACAAGGCTGAAGCGTGTTAACTTTCCACCCACACTGAAGTGAATACAGCTAATGCTTCTCATGTGTACTTCTGATTTGAAATACAAAACTTAAAAGGCTTCCATAACATTATATTCAGCTCTGTTTCAATTTTTTTAAAATCAAATTACGTCTGACATAAAAATATGAAGTTGGTGAGATGCACTTCAGCAGTCAAGTATTCTGCTACTGTTTTTACTGAAACCCAGGTATCTTTAGCTACTCAAGTTGAAACTAGTAACTACACTGAATCTGTTCATACTGAGAAGTCATACTCATCACTATACATCTTAACTGCATGAATATCAAAAATTTTATGTAGATATGTATATTAAACATCTTTAAATCATGGCTGTTGGAGCTTATCTGTAGTTATGCATCAAGTCATATGTGGAAAAACATTTGGTTTGAAATGCGTTTTAATAACTTGGTTAAAACATGATGCTACATATCTACCGTACATCTAGGGAAATGATACCAAAAAGAAAAAGTATGGATGTCTTTCTTCCTAGGATACAGTAACATGGCCTTAAAAAGGAACTCAGCAATGTATAACAGAGGTGTTTGCTCTGTTCTCATTTGCTTTGGCTGCAGTGTCTGTGACTTTCACATGGAATAGTACTAAAGGCTGTAGTTTTGAAATTTATGATAACTCATCTTCTTACTGCGCGCGTGCCTCATGGAAATAATTTTCAATTAGCTATTTTGTAACTCTTTCAGCAGACCTTTACACCTTTTATCTGATAGAAAAATGAGTGGATAACAGCGATCTTTGCATCAGTGAAGTCAGTAGCAAAAACTTTACTGACATCCTTTAACCAAGACTTAAGCTTGAATATACTAACCATTTTCCACAGCCCTCAGAGTAATGTTGTTTCTCGTAAACTTACTTGATGCAGGTGTTCTGCAATTAAGCATCCTTTGAAATAACTTGTGATGTAAGTTAAAATTCATGCAACTTCATGAAGCGCTTTTAAAATTGTGTATAAAATAGATATTTTTGCATTTTGGCTGTGATATTGCCTATATTGTTTAATGTGTTTAAAGTGCTCTGAGTATTAACCTAAAATTGTGTAGGATGCTTAAGTAGACATCAGTACCACCATTTCTGTGGCACTTCTGTACAATATCTGCCACATAATGAAATAAGCAAAGTAATAAGTGTTTTAGAACAATTGTAAGTTATTTGTTGAAAGATTCTTATTTCACTTGGTTCGGTTTTTGTTTATTTTTTGAAGTTATTGGTGTCAAATGACCTTCTTTATAAAGCTGAAATAAAAGTAAATTCTGTTCTGTTCTGGTCTGAAAGTTCTGTGCTTTGAATCATTTGCAATCTCTATTTCGGTATTCCAGAGTTGCCAGAGTCCCTTCAAGACTTTAATGGGACAGATTAACAAATGTCTGTCTGACAGAGTCTCCCCAGGACTTTCACTGGACAGTTTCACAAACGTTTAAAAAGAACAGATGATTTATGGAAGGGATTGACGTAACATATTGGGTATTGCAACCGATAAATGCACTAGCTGCCAATAGTGTGAATATATGATCATAATGCTAGCAAAATACATGATATCTCAGGTAGTCTTCTCCAGGAGGTGAGATGTAATGCTTAGAAAGAAAGCGTCCTTATCTTGGTGGAAGAAGAGGAACACAGCTTCCCCTCTCTTAGCTCTCTTCTCTCCTTCAGTCTCCTTTTCTTTCTCTTCCTCTTCTCCACTGTTCTACCCACGACATACTTTCCCTCATATCCTAAACCTTATTTGTTTCCCATATTGGGGTGATACTTAACACGATCTGGCAGAGAGCTGAGTACTATAGTCAGATATATTTAGCATGTTCTTCTAAGAGGTCACTGTCATACAGAGGGGTGTTAACTTTAATATTAATTTCATAGCTAATGAAGCAAAAAGTCTCACTCCGGGCACTGTGGCTGTCAAGATTCTGCTCTGGAAATGTTTTTCTGCTCATTCCCACAGCCTTCAGCCAAAACAGAACTGTTCTACTGCCGCAAGACTCCTCCATCTGCTGCTTTTTATGCCAGTCTCAAGGACTTCTGTCACCAAGGTGTACACAAAGATAGGCAGGCATCAGCATTTTTAATACTCTATGTGAAAGTCCCATACCTGCTGTTGCTTGCCCTAGTGAGATAAAGGAGGGGTAACAGATGTCTCTTGCATGGATACCTGCTTTGCTTGCCCCTCATATCTTTTTGTGAAATTGTGTTCAGGAACTGCCAACTAGTAAATGCTTCCAAAGTCCGGTCTTTTGATGTACCTGCCTTTTATTCTCTGAAAGTGTAGAAAATTTATCCGAATTCAAGAGCTGGAGGGCTTCTTTTATGAGAAGCTGTAATAAACAAAACTAATAACCATTGTAAGAAGAAATGTGTATTAGTCTGAGATTTTTCTGTAGGAGATGAGAACAAAGAATTGTCTCTGTTTAAAAACCACACATGTAAGATACGTTTACATGTTTTACTAGGGAGCATTTTTGAAGAAATCTAAGTTGTGGTAGAAAATAAAAGTCTATGGTGAAAACTGGTGTTTGAATGTAATGGATAGTTCCCTGTCAAACAGTGTAGTAAGGATTGTACTTTCCATTCAAGGCATTTAAAGGTCGTGTTGTCTTTAACAAGCAATTCAGGGAATCTCAGACTTTACTGCTTACCTGGTAAGTTAGGTACCTCCTCATAGATATTAATAAATGATATTTCAGGAAGTGCAAATTAAGGTCTTAGCTCAGTAACTCCTGGATAAGTACTGATTTAGGCTGGTGCTCAAATTCAGTATTTTCGTGTCAAATAAATAGATACCAAATAAGTTTCTAAATAAGTATGTTTGTGTGATTGCTTAGGAAGGACGATTCAACAACTTCAGTCAAAACTTTATGCAATTCTAATAATTTTCTGTTAAAGTAGGCAATAATTAATATCTAATCTAATGAGTATTAGATTGACACCACTGAAATCTCATTGAAGTAATTATTAATTGTTTATTTCTGGAAACTTTATTGAAGGGATGCTACATCTTACTTGCTGACATCTAGATCTTAGGAATTATGACTTAGAAGTGGCTGATAAAGCACCATATGAAATCAATGATTTTTTTATTATTATCTCGTAGCTCTCCCATTTTTTTCCAGTTCTGACTAAGAGGAATTATTCTAGTTTTTATCATAAACATAATTAAAGCCTTGGGAATGAACACACAAAACTATGCAATTTGTCTAGAAGTCAATGTAGTATAAAAAGAACTGGAGGTAAAGGAAGTTGTGCCAGGTCGTAGCAAGTTGAACTTAAGCTAGCAGTGCACCCTTGTGGCAAAGCAGATAACATCCTACTGTGCTGTATGAAGGGGATGTAGACAGCAGGTTGAGCTCAGTGATTGCTTTCTTTTATTCAGCGCTTGTGATCTCTCTGGTGTTGGGTATAGGTAGCTATGGGTTTCCTAGTACTGTAGAGACCTGATCAAACTGAGTCACCAGGTTAGTCAGGAGATTAATCACATGACATACATGGAGAGCTGATGGCTCCGGGTTTGTTCAGCCTCAAAAAGAGAAGACTAAGGGGAGATCTTACTGCTGTCCACTACTACCTGAGCAGAGGGTAGTGAGAAGATGAAAGAAGACTCCACTGTAGAAGGATGAAAGGAAACGGGCACAAGCTGAAACACAAGAAATAACTGCTTAGATATATGCAAAGTAATTTTTGCAATGAAGATGGTAAAACACAGAGTTTGCCCAGAAATGTTCTAGACTGTCAAGGTCCTGAGCAATCCATTATAAGTGGATTTTAGGAGGTAAGTGGACGAGATCAACTCTTGAGGTCCCTTCTAACCACCTGAGACAGAAAACTTTGGATGGTGCATTCAGGATGTCTCTGGTTCTTAGGTACTCACAAGCACTTCAAAGAAGTCACCTGTGACTTCAAGGATACTACTCCTTGATCACAGACCTAGTTCCTAGGATAGCAGTTCTTAAGCTGGAAGGCATTACATCAACTGAACAGTGGGCTTACAAGTATAGTGGTCTTAGAAGTATCAAATAACAGTAATGAAGACACAGAATGTGTTTACAATTCAGTGGTTTAGGAAGGAAGAAGATAACAGTGTATTGATTTGGTTCAGCAACTAGAACAAGGTCAGACAAGATCTGGCCATCTGGCCATCAGCCATCTGGATAGATTACAGTCAACAACAACAACAAAAAAAGGATGGACAGAGATACAATTTTTCAGTTATAACCAAGAATACTTTTGGTGAAGTTGGCATGATCCAATTTATTTATGGTTTTTATGGCTGTGGGAAAGTTAAACAGCAAAAATGTCTTAGGGCTGACCTGACAGATTACATGTCATTATATTACATATGGTTTGTTTTTAACTTTTGGAACAATTGGATGATCCAGAAACAGATAGGAATAGAGAATGGGCTAGCAGAAAGAAGACGTAGGTCTCCCAGATGTGGGCAGTGAGCCGTTCTGGTTGCAGTCTAGTGTGTGTACCACCTCTACTCTTTTGTTTTTGATCAAAATCCGACTGACCCTATGAGGAAGGAAAATATAAGAACAAGTTCCAGAGGATAAACTGTGTCCAGTGGTCAAATGACACTGAGAAATGGAAGATACTTAGCCTAGCAAGAAGTGGTGTAATCTATGTGCTTCAGGAATACCAAGAGAAGAGTGTAGGTGTAACTGCACTGGACTCTGGAGAGCCTATGTCAGTCACAGCTGCAACTCTTCTCCCTTACTTCCCTGTCCTCACTCAGATTAAGGTTCAAGATATTCCTTCTGCTTTCTCAGGTTTCCTATTCTCACAGCCAAGAAGTCACTCATTCTGCCCATTCAAGCCAGAGATATTGTATCATTCCTCCCAGTCTTATTCTGTAACAAGTTTATTCCACCTGTGTTCCTTTTTTGTCCTGTCCAATCGTGAGGACGGATCTTCCTCACAAACACCGTGTTTAAAGGATAAATCTGTAGCAGTCTGAGTAATTTCTGACTCCTTTCTCTGAGATTACTTGCCTCTGTTTTTCTGACTTTGAGAGGATAAACAATCAACTTTGTCCTAAGGAGGGATTAAAATCCCTTGTTCTAACAGGAATTATAGTGAGACGTATAGTCCACATATCTGGGAGTGTATATATAAATATACAATTAAATATAAATATATGATTAAATATAAGTATACAAATACACTTTATACACTACATCTATAAACACAGGAAATAAATCCTAAGATATTTAAGGCCTTAGTATTAAAAGATGTATTCCTAGAGAAAACAGAATTTCTAGAATGGTAGTGACACTTAAGACATTTGTACTTTCCAGCTAAAGATCTTTTATGTAGCAGTGATGAGCTGAAAGAACGAAAAGTGTTTTTTCAAAGAACAGTCTACATCTCTACAAAGCCTTAAGACTTTACAGTTCTAACGACATTACCTATATCTTTAATCTGCAGTACCATTTGGAAGAAATGTGACTTCTTCCCACTGATCACTTATCTAAAGGCATAACGTGCTAAAAGAAAGAATATGATGCAAGTTTGGCATGACCTGTGTGGATGCTGTCCTACTCGATCGCCACCACAGACTGTATCTACCCCAGAAAATCATAGTTTCTTTTTATGTTCAGTAATAGCTGCAGACTAGAGATGGCTATAATGATTTTTAAATTCATTAGGTTTAAGCTTACAGGGAGAATTATGGAATTTTGACCAGGCTGATGTACTTACGATACATTTAATTTCCCCCAGGACTAAGCTGATAGATAAACTTATCTGTTTCTAACATTGATTTTCTACTATGTTAATTACTTTTAGCACCCTATATTATCTACTTGCAGAACTCATCATTCCAGACATTCCATGCTTTTAGTAATAGAAAACATTTATTCTAACCTTTTTACTCCATTGTTTTCATTCCTGGACTGAACAGTTTTTTGGGTCATTTCTGCAACTGTTTAAATATCCAGGCATCAGTTCCTGCATTGGAAATTGTAATACTGCTATGACTGTTACATCAAAAGCTTATTTGCAAGACCCACCACAACTTCATGCAATTATTCCTCTAAATTGCTGTGTTAATCTAAGAAACTTGACTTGTTACTCATGTTCCTTATTTTCATGCTTTAACTTTCTAATGACTTACTTACCTTTTTGTTTGTTTGTTTGTTTGTTTGTTTTAAGAAACACTTAAAAACACAGTCCTGGCAAGCAAATGTTTGCTCTCCTGTGCAACAGGTAGCAGAATACATTTCTGCTCTTCCATCCTCGGGAAGTGATGGACTTCTTCCTGCAAGTGTAGTTGAAATTCGTACCATTAAACCATTCAGGAAAGAAACTTAGTCTTAGTCTCTTAGTCTTTGAAAGCTCTCTTCTTTTCTCTCTTTCCTGAACAGAAATCTTCTGTTCATTATTGCCAAAAAGGTTGAGAGATTTTGATTAACCTCAGTGTTCCAGATAAACATATTTCCCTTAAAAAAACAAAACCAAGTACATTTAACTTGTTTTTGTTTACTGAGAAGTATCAGTTGCCCCCCTGCAGTTGTTCTAGGCAGGAATAAGTAGCCAATAAACTTAACTTTCATCAGTAACTCGAAAACTGTTAGACTTGAACTATTAAACTTTGTAATACAGAAAAGTGACAAAATTTGCAGATTTTGTTTTGCAGATAAAGTTAGTTCCAGTTAGTTCGCACATAAAGTTTGGAGATAGTTAAGTTGGTTCTATGGTTGTTCTGTTCACAGAGAAGCAAACTGCTTCTGACAGGTTCTTGGTAATAACAGACAAAGTACTCACAGGCAGGTCAGTGCTCATATATAGAAAGAAGAGCTGAGCTCATTCAGCTGGTGAAGGGGGCTCTCTGGCTACACAACATCCCTTCTCAGGAAGCAAACCAGGCCCAAGAGATGCATTTCCTTTAGTGGCTGGCCCTTACATGAGCACAGGTTGCCTCCACCCTGGGTCCACCCTTTCTGGTCACACGAGGAGTACAGGTACAAACAGTTTGCCTGTGCTCCCTGGGCCAGACAAACCGTTTCACCAGGTGCTCAATCACCAGTTCATACCGTGATCTGACAGTTCCCCTACACTCCACCCCTTCACAGCATGAGCAGTGATTGGGCACATTTGGAGATAAGCCCATACACTGCAAGTACAATATATATAATCAACAATTCCTGTACATAATACAAGTCTGTAAATCAGTTCACTTGTGCGTGCAAGCTTGATAGCTGTTGCAGGATCACACACAAGGTTCATAGTTGTTACAGGATTTATTCATTAGATGTTTCCAGAATGTCCATTTTTTTCCTCAAGAATTTCCACCACCAGGTGCCACTGAAGTGCAGAATGCTGTGATGACTCTTCAGTGACGCTGGAGCATATCAGAGTTCAGTGATATGCTCCTGCTGATGGTTTTGTGGGCCACAGTTCTCAGGAGTAAAACAAATGTTTAACCAGCACAAAGTGGGGAAGTCCACCCACTAAAGGTAAGAATGCAAGCAGTAGTACTACCCTAAGTCAATATTTCTGCCTGAACAGGGCATGTCCAGGCCATTCGAACCACTCCTTTTGGCCTGCTATTGAGAGTTGGATGACTATATCACTCCAGAGAGGGAGTTTGGACCTGCCAAAGCAATGCAACCACTGTTTCTTCTCTGGGATCCATGTACCAATTACTTGTGGAGGTACTGATCCCCCTCTTTTCTAGTAACCTCCCTGACAGTACAAGTAGCTGTACCACTTTGGTCCTACCTGCACCTCCCAAGGCCACTTAACCTCACAGTTCCCAGGCTCAAGGTGACGGAGCGGAGTATTACTCAGCAAACCAACTTGGGGTTTCAAGCATACATTGTTTCCTTTAATTTAGGTCCTAGGTGGGAAGGCCCAGGTTGTTTATAACACATGCAGGGCACTGGGTCAGCCATCTCTGGGTCTTCCATTTAAATCTCTCAGCATCACATGCAGTGTTTTGGCCTACCCCTGCAGGGACGGGGGGTTACTCTTCAGAGCAGCCTTTAGAATGCTATTATACCACTCCACCTGTCAGATTATGGGGCAGATGGTACCACCATTCAGTGATTTTCCTCAGCCCACTTCTGTACTGCTACACCCATAGAATGTATTCTTTGGTGTAATGCTATAATGTGATGGAAAGTACTGTGATAGTAGCACTGTGGCAAAGTCTTTGGCTACAGCAAATTAGAACAAGCCCAAATGCAGCAGCCACAGATGCAGAAGGAAATGAAGGCCTCAGGTAGGCGGGGATATCCAGCAAGAGATGCCCTCACCTCCACTGCCAGCCCTAATTGAGGTCTGGGAAGGAGTGAATCCTGGCACCACCCCTTTCAATCACTCAGTTGGCTGTGTTCAATCACTGCCTTAGGCCATGACTTTGCATTTCTGCTACACTCCACCCCTTCATGGCATGAACCAATGATTAAAGGTAAGCCTTTCCATTATGGTAACCCAGTAGACCATGACACTTTGTCACAATTGTTGTGGTGTAGATTGACAGAATATAAGACTATTGATGATTGGTTCTTGCTTGAGATTCATGTTCCTTTGTCAGTCAGTATTCAGTGGTTCTCCTGGAGGCACATAGTTGCTCACACCAGGGAAGGCTTGGCTCACTCCATCAGTCCCAAATAGTCCACCACCAGGTGTCACACTGATCTTACAGTGACACTGGAGCATCTTCATGTCATACTGGTCTTCCTGGTGATTCTGTGGACTCAAAGAGACTCACAGAGAGTAGCTTAAATGTTTCAGAGGTACCAGAAGGGGTAGGTCTGCCTTCCACAGCACGATACAGGCTGTGTTCCTGTCCTGGGTCAACACTTCAACTTGTCCCAGCCATCTGTACCATACCCTTTGACCTGATATGGGGCTGCATGGCTATGTTGGGTACCAAAAGGGGAGGGGAGGATATCATGATTTGCCACAGGAACGTAAGACATAATTAAGGTCCCCTTAGCAATGAAAACCAGAGTGTTGTCCACAGTGTCTGCAGGCCATATACCTATTACTGGGAGATTACCGATCCCCCAGCCTCCAATAATGTCCCCCAAGGTGCAAGTAGGCCACACCATTTAGTTCCTCCTTGCAACTTCCAAATCCATTCTATTCAATGGGTATCTGATTCTAGATTTTCAGAAGCAGGGAGCAGAAGATTAATTTCATTGTCAATTTGGGATCTTTCCTGATTACTGGTGCCTGTAATTGGGATCCTAAACAAGGAGGCTCACATTGACCGTAGCATCTTCAGGGCACTGGGTCTGCCATCTCTAGGCCTTTCATTCAGGTCCCGCAGAGTTTTATAGCCTCTTCGTCCACCCCAGAAGGGACCGAGAGTCTGCCTTCAGGGCAGCCTTAAGAATACCATTATAACATTCAATAATCCCTTCGGATTATATGGCAGGTGGAATCACTGCTCAATGTTGTTTTCTTCTGCCCTGTGTTGTACCACTGTGCCAGTAAAATAAGTCCCTTGGTTGCGCTCGATGACTTGAGGTGTCCTGTAGGCAGCCATCAGCTTGATGAGTGCCTTGATGGTATATGCCTGGTTCACTCTCGGCACTGGATAGGCCTGCAGTAGCCCACTTGCTGTGTCAGCGCAGGTCAGGGCATATCTCACCCAATCAGACCGAGGGAGGGGCCCAATTTAATCAACCTGCCATCACTGCAGAGGATTGTGTCCTCTAGCAAGGTGGACTGTTGTTTCAGACAAAGGTCTCTGTCTCATCTTGGAGCAAGCATTGCAGACTCAGCACACCTGGACGATATCAGATAGCTGTATGGGCAGCCCCCATGCTTTAGCAGCTGCCCACATTGTCTTTTGTTTAGCATGCTGCAACATCTGATGTAACCAGCGGGTGATGTTCTCAGATGGTGAGTCCTCAATCCATCAAACTTGGACCAGTGTGTTGGATTCATCATTTCCCAGTGACTGTAGGAGTTGGTGGCCAGTCCCATGTTTAACCACATCCTGTACGTCTAACCACATATCTCTGCCCCAGATTGGTCAGGCATGAATAGTCCAGTTCTGGAAGGACCACTGTGCAATTCAAAGAGTGAACCCTGGTACACAGTCCATCTGTGCAGATGTTCAGGATACCATCACCAGATTCCTTGACAGTTCCGTCCACACAGCTCACAGTTCTGCCCATTGGCCGCTCTGACCATCCCTTTCTTCAAACCAGGCTGTTTCAGTGGAGAGATGGTATGCCATTGCTCCTTGGGTTACCCTTGCTGGACCCATCCATATACCAGGCATCTTCAGGAATAGGATATTTTCCTTCCCGAACCAGACTCTTCTCTGGTGGAACAGCCATTTTATCTTCTGACGCATTGCTGTGATATGTCACTGGGCCTAGGATCTTCTGGACCTCTTTCAATGGTGATGAATGATGGACTCCTCTGGCTGAGATAGGCGACCCATCGTGCCACTATCTGTGTTTGGGCCACTCCTGTCTTAGGAAGGTGAGTCAGATCTTTTACCCACCCATGAATTGGTAAACTATGACTTCAGATGTTTGAGTTATTGGCTCTACTGCCTGTAGCACGGAGTAGGCAGCCAATAACTGTTTTTCAACCTTACTGTACCTCTCTTCTGCTCCATGCCAAATCTGAAACCAGAACCCAACTGGGGTTCAAACAAAATTTTGACACTCCGTAGGCCCAAGCTGAACCTATCCTGAGTTACATGAACATCTAGTTTGGCTGGAAGAGTAGGATCGAATATACCCTGTGCTTGATCCTGTTTAATAACTAATTTTGCTTGCTGGAATGCCTCTCTTTCCGTTCTCCCTCAGTCCCATGTTTGGCCTTTCTTCGTGAGTCGATACAAAGGCCTCAGCAGCTGTGCTAAGTGAGGTATAAAGGAACACCAGTATCCCAGTATACCCAAAAATTCTTGCAGCTGCCTTGGCACAGCAGGGACTGGGAACGCCTGAACCTTGTCTATCACTGCACTGGGGAATACTTTGGTCTTTCCTGACCCAGGAATTTCACTGACAAACCTTGTCCTCACACTTGTGTGTTTATAGCCCACCCTTTCTCTTGTAAATGAGCAGTTAACGAGTCTACTGTCTTTTCTAATGCCTTCAGTGAGTCAGTTGTCAACATGAGATCATCAGTATAGTGGTACATTTTAATGTCATCAGGATTTTTCCATTCTGCTGGTCATGTGTCACTAAGTTATGACAACAGGTTAGTGAATGCATGTAGCCTTGTGGCAGGACCTGAAAGGTCCACTGCCTGCCTCCCCACATAAATGCAAACTGGTCTTGCGATTCTTCATGAATGGGAATACTGAGGAATGCATTTTCCAAGGCTAGGACACAGTGGTAGGTTCCTATCTCACTACTCAATGCTTCCATCAGGGAGGTAACAATGGGTACATGAATGGGCCACCTGACCTTATTTAACTATCTGTAAATCCATTGTCTATGTACTGTCTGACTTCTGTACTGGCCATATGGGGGAATTATATGGTCTATGTGCAGGTCCTACGATCCCTGCATTTTCCAGCTCCTGCACCATTCTAGAGCTTTCCTCTTGCCCCCCAGGAGTCTATACTGTTTAGTATTAGTAATCCTGCATGGATTGGGCAAGCAAATAGGCTCGTGTTTCACATGGCCTCTTAATATCACCTGCACCATCCAGATACGAATGCATCTCTCTCTCAGTCTGACATTTCTGCTCCCATATCAACTATTGCCATAACTAACTCGCTGTATATTCTTTTGGGACCAAAAAATAGTCAGTTCAACACAAGGCCCCCAGGCAGGACTGGAGGCCTTAGGTGCAGGGGAGCTGGCATCCCCCGTCATGCAAATAGCTGAGCAATTGCCAATTCTTTTTCTTGAGGTGGCTCAGGCATAGTGGCCCTAGTCACTTGAGGAGGCTTTTTCCATTTATTGGAAACTACAGAATCTTCCAGGTTCCATGTTCTTATTGGTATTTGTTCAATAATTCTCACCCCTGTTTTTTAGGGATTTTTTTTGAAACTTTTGCTTGTCCTCCAGCTGCCTCAATAGCTGGAGGAGGATGTGATTGGGCTGGCAATCAATTTTAGCAAGTTGGACCCCAGACTGGATTAAATCATTGAACATTTGCTTTCTGGACACCTGTATGGGTCCCAATTGAAGAATCCATAAGGGCAGGTCTCCTGGTTTTAGTTATGGGGAGGACCTCGGCCCCTTCCAATGTTCAGATATTGTGTCTGTGTCAAAGACGCTCCATCTCCCCTAGCTCAGCCACCAATTGGGCAGCATGCTGGATGATGGCCTCTAAGGCCACTAAAGGGTTCACTATGGACACCAGTGCACCATACTGGTGAGGAAGGACTTATAGTGTGAGGTCTCTCATTGCTGCTGAGAATTTGACAAGGTCAGGACTCTTGAATGTATCATCATAAGTTATCTCCCTCATTCCCAGTTCTCTAATATAATTTTGAAGTTCCTCCACTGAGGTCCATAGACCAGTATTTATCGGAACATTACTTTTGTTCAGCCATGTGATTCTACATGCAGCCATTATCCACCAAATTAGAGAATGGTTTTGCCATTATGTATCGCAGTCACATATAGTCTTCGTCTGAGTCCCAGATGTGTGGTAGCAGATGCCAGTTTGGAAATCTCAGGCCCATCAATTACCAGACTTTCAGCCCCCGTGTCCCACAATCTCAACAGCCAAGCTAGTATGCTCTCTAGTGGTCTTTGCTTAAATTGTTGTAACAGATCCATGAGTTCAGTGGCTGTGTATGGGAATGCCATTACATATAGTAACGTATGTGCAGGAGGCCATTCTTTGGGTGCCAACCCTACTGTCTGTCCTGGATTTTCTTTGTCTTTTGAGTTACTACTGGCCTTATTTCTAGAGGAGCTGAGGTCCCCAGATCCTCTAGTTAAATTTTAGTTTGCTTGGCCTTCTTTTTGTTCTTGGGTTCAACTTTCAACTAGGACCCAAGGATCCTGCTGATCCAAGTTCTTTTCCCTTCTAGTGATATGGATCTTAATTTCAAAGGGAAGTTCCATTTGAAGGTAGGGCAGTTTGCTCTGTCAAAGATGTAATCTTATTTTCCAGTTGTCTAATACAAGATTTCAGAAGTTCATTTTCATCTTTTAATTCTTTCTCAAGGAATGATATGCATTAATAGTGAGAAGCCGCTGCCATGCTACAGCAGATGCTGCTATTATTCTTCCCTTGGTTGTCAAAAATCTTGTCCTAATTTGTTCAAGAAGACAGCCATTTTAGCAGGGTGTTTAATAATGGGACTGCTGTCCCTTACAGGTCACCATTCTTCAATAATCTGAGCAGTGCTTAACCACAGGGAACCCCTGTGGTTTTCCCCTAGGGGTTCCTCTTTCAGTGTATTTGGGATCCCAGTGACCATCCAACGCATAATGTTTTTTTTTAGGTAATCCATTGGAAGTAAGTATTAACCTGGCTCAAATACAGCAGCTACAGAAACGAAGTAAAAGAGTTACTTCCCTTTTTGAAGGCCTCAGGTATGCAAGAAACTCCAGCTTAAGATGCCTTTATCTCCACTGCCAACTCTTACTCTTAAATGAGGTCTGGAAAGGGATGGATCCTGACTCC
>JAOWBP010001591.1:17374-34463 GCA_028571105.1 Tragopan temminckii | reverse complement strand
TTCTGTTCTGTTCTGTTCTTGTTTCTGTTTTCTTCACTTATAATCTTAATGTATTCATTCTAAGGTATTTTCTTTCCCTACAAATATCCTACAAATATAATAATTAAATATTTTCTTCTGCTGTTTTTTCATAACATGGAATTTCTTGGGGATGGAAAAAGCAGTAACAAAACCACCATCAAGCAATATCATAGATTAGCAAAAATGTGCAATACATTTTTCAAAAGCCTGCATCAAAAGTTAATAAATCTAGTTGCTAGATGAGTTGATGGTAAAACTGTGTTTGTAGCACTGTAATGTTTTACTTTTCATTGATTTCCTGCATGACACTGAGCAAATACTCTTCCTACTGCTGATCCTTTCTCTCTTGGAATGATGTCTGTAATGATAACCCTGACCTGAAAAGAAGATGTGAAACAGAGAAGGAAGGTTACCTGAAGAAATGTTATGCTCATTCTTGCATCTTTGACAGCAATAGAATTGCCAAGGACTATAAGTCAAATTTTACATTGTTCAAACGGATATTTGCATGTATGTTTCCTTCTGCTATTTTAAATAAATGACTACAACATGCTCAAGCAGATGCAAAGAGGCCTATCTAAACCAATGTCCTGTAACTCTCTCTAAAAAGGGTTTGATGAAGATAACTTCTCTTATAGAGCATGTTTCCTCCAGCCTCTGAAGCTCCTTGTTGTAACTGATTAGTAGCATATCGTATTGAGGTCAAACAGGAAAAAGGGTTCTAGCGTTTAGCACATAATATTTTTATTGGAGTAGAGGAACAAAATGCGCAGTTGCCATTTTAAAGAAAAGGAACTTTTGTAAGCACAATAGGAAACAATGACTTTCACAAACAAAGTGTTTCTGTAGCGATCAAAATAAAGAAAGACCTCTTGACTATTGCTTACCCCAAAACTTTTCTTTCCCTCTTTCCCCATGCCTTTCCCTTTTATTTTTTTCTTCTCTGTATTAACCTTGAGCATTCTGCTCTGGTTTCAATGAGCCCAACTACCTCTGCTGGTGAGCTTTTCTGCTTGAAATTCATGTGATAATGTATTTTGGAGGCTGATCCTCTATAGACTGCAAGCAGTAGAATCATTGTTCTCTTTATGTCACAGCACATTTCCTTCTTTAGGACTTGTTTTGTATGATCACTGAAAACATTAGTAATTGTTTATGTGTATTTGTATTCGTTTTTTGAAAGTACCAAGCTGAATCTGGGGCAACAGAGTCTGTTGTAACTTCATTATCTCAGCTATCTAAATCCCCTCTTTGCTTGTTGATATTGCTCCTTTAACTTATTATCATTTATGATGTAAGATACTGAGGAAAAATCTGTAGGGTTCTTTATTAAAGGCAGCATAACAAAAGCATAACTTTATCTGTAAAATTATTTATGATGCCTCTACCTATTGTAGGGAGCCTGTTTTAGCAGCAGGGTTGGAGTTGATGATCTCTTGAGGTCCCTTCCAACCCCTGTGATTCTGTGCTTTTGTGTGATTCTGTGATTAATAAGCTGAGAAGGTGTAGAAGAAATTTTCTGATCATGATGAATTTCTTAGAGAAGAAAGAGCACGTGCAGCCATTGCGTCTATTTGAATACGGTGCAGTGGCTAAAACAGAAAAGAGGAGAATTTGAGAGTGATGGTGATTTAGTTTAAAATGTGGAGGAACAGTAACAAGAGATAAAAGGTTTGGCATCAAGAATATGTTTCAAGGGACCCTGAAATGCAGAAGCAACTCTGTAATCTAGCCTGGAATACACAGAATGTGACTTATGAAAGACTGGTGATGATCTGAGGCTTGGACACAATGGGTGTTTATGAAGCAGTGTTAACTGATAGAACAGTGCATTCTACTTATCAGAGAATGTGCAAAAAGATCTTTTCACTTAAATGTTCCTAAATGGCTTCCTTGTACATTATTCAACATAATCTGTTCAGAAATACACCCAGAGCTGAGATATGTGATGAGGGTATGTGAACTTTTTTGTTTTTTTTTTTCTTCAAAGCATATTAAATGCATCCAGTTCAAGGCTTTCAGAATTCAGCTGGTATACAAATACCATAATGTTTGCATTCTTGCTTTCCTCAGAACTGTTCAGCACTAATATCCGACTACATACTAAGTGCTATGAAAAAAAAAAAAAAGTTTCTGACCTTTGTTGCAAAATACTCTGCAACGTTCAGTATTTGAGAGACTGTTTAAATGATTATAAAGAAAATGAAAATATTTGGTCTTGGTGTAGAAACAATTTTTTCAGCATAAGTAGTAAAAGAAATAAGGCCTGTTATATCTGTATAGAATATGTTTGTATACTCAGAAAAATGTTCTGAATCTTCAAATAAACATTTAATTGGAAATATTTTGGGAAGAATGTACTAGAAATGTAGGCAGTGTATTCTAGTGTGTTATCTTCATTGCAACTCCGAACTTCATTTTAAAAAAATTATTGGCTCTTAGTAGTTGCAAAATCAGGTATAATTTTCAATGTATAATGGCCTTCACCCACATATAAAACACTGTTTTAAACACTATAAATCAAAAGACTTTTGAACAAGTTAGAGTATTAATACGCTGGAAGTTGGACAGGAAATGATCAAGATAATCCTTGACCTATAAGTTTAAATTCTATTGCATGGACATTTTTGAAAGGCTACTTTTTTCCTTCTTCAAAACAAATAAACGAAAGCACCTTTGGCTTGAAAATACTGCAAAATCTGACATGCACCAACTAGATCAAAGGCAGTTTATGGTAATTCCTTTAACTAATTACTGAAAGATTTTGGAAAAATATATACTTTTTAGGTTGCAACTTTCACCTGCTCTACCAGTCATTTCTTCTAGTATTTTAGTATAAAAATTGATACAGAAAGACTAGCATGAAGTTGATGCTGGCAGAAAGCAGCTATTGTTGATATTACTAGTTTTCCTGATTTGTTTATTTATTTTTAAAAAAAATATATAGGTCAATAACTTTAATCTGCTCATCTATCAACAGGATGGATAGAAAAAAATGTTTTACATTTTTTAAACAAATTTTCCTAACCCACTGTATATGTAAATGTCTATGTATTCTCTAAGACATATTTAATTTTATAGTTCAACTCTGCTGGCTAAAAGCTCACATTTTATGATAAAAACCACTTAGTGTTTTGCTTATCTAATTGTCCAGGTGTTGTGAGACTTTCCTGCTGTCTGTCTGCTTTGGCTGTCCAGCATGAAGATATATTTTTCCTGTAATTAATTCATATATTCTTCATATTTTGATTTTCAAGCCCATGGATTAAAACAGAATTTCCTTCTTTTGTCTGCATCTGTTGTTTGAAACCAACTCCTTAACTTTAATAATATAATAATCCTGATCTTTACATTTCTGACTGCAAGAAAGAAAAAGTTGTGAAGGAGAATATTAGAGGAGACAGTGTATGTTTGAGATCATGACATAAAAAGTAGTTGGTGTACAGACTTCTGAAGTAGACCGCAAACCTGCGAAGCGGATAGTTGACAACATATGTTTAATGCAGTAGTAAGAGCATGTGACTGCATCATTTGCTTTTTGTCTGCACAAAGTTGCTGGAGATCTTAGAGAGATCAGGCAGCGAAGGAGAGGGCTGCTCCAATAGTAATGCCTCTCATTTTATTATGTGTGCTCACAACATCTGAAGCCGATGTTGGTGGTATGGCAGTAGAATTTGAACATACCCACCAATATTCCATTACATTTTGTTGCTGTGTGACAGATAGCGGCAGAGGGGCAGTCTGACAGAATGGTGTCTGATGTGGAAGTGTGTATGGACCAAAGGCGTGTTGTTGAATTCCTTCATTCAGAAAAAAATGGCACCTACAGTCATTCACTGACACTTGGTGAATACTTACGGAGATGAACCAGTGAGTGTGAGCACAGTGAGGTGATGGGTGGTATGTTTAAACATGAAAGAACAAACCAAGTTCTGGATGGCCATGCAGATCTTTATGAGCACAGTGTACTATTTCTTGCTCATCACTGGTGAAAATATACAGCTGATGGTGGTGACTGTGTTGAAAAATACTGTTTTGTAGCTGAGAATTTGCTCTATGAAATAATGTTTTCTGTTCTTTGCATCTACTGTAGTTTCAATGTAAATAAATTGGAGGCATTACTTTCAGAGCAACCTATGTACAAACTAACTCGGTGTCTTGGGCAGAGTTTTGCCTAAGTGTCACCAACACTAGTGGGAATTTCAGCTGCATTTTCCATCACATTTGTCTTCATTGTATGTGCTACCAGAGTTCAGTGTTAGTGCAGGAAACTCCAATTTCTGCCCACAGAAGTGCAGCAGTATATTTGCACCCTCAAAGAGGAGTCTGCCCTTGTGGATGCCCAGCCATGCTCTTCTGCAACCAGAATCTGCCTGAAGAAGACATCTTCTTCTCAGGGGAGATGCAGTTACTCCAGCTGCAGTGGTGAGAGCTGCACAGAGTTCATCACTAAGAGCCAAGTCAAATCCCTCAGACTTTTTCCATGTCTGTATTTCTGTGCTTGTGTTTGTATTGCCTTCCTACATGCATCATGAATTTGTTCATCAAACATGTATTCCTGTAACTCCGGTATCTAAAGTTTTTAATTTGAGGCCCATTAAACAGCTGTCGTTTCCCACTATCTTCTGGGTTTTCAAAAAAAGAATGATGCATTAATAGAATGACAGTAATGCTGGTCTCCCTAATGGCTAAACTGCCTGTCATCTGTAACGTTTCTCCTTCTGGAGCCCTAATGTCTCCAGAGACCCATGTAACTCAGTCCCCTGAGGTACAAAACAAAATGTTACTTGTATTCTTACTTCTGTTTCAGAGCAAACATTTTATTTTCTCTATAGGATTGAAAAACATATATTGGATTGCTTTCAAGCTGAAAAATTTTCCTCACTAATGAGATCCTTTCACCAAAAAAATGTCATATATCCTTTAAATTCACACCATAACCTGGGAGGCTTTTATTTTTTTAGCCATCGTTATACATTTAGCTCTCCTAAATGCCTCTACCAGAACATTATTTATATTTAGTGACACCAAAGCTCTTGACTTCATGCTCTGCTCCAAGGCAGTGTTTGCTTAGATAGTATGTCATTTGCTTTGACAAATCTGTGATATATAGGATGCAGTTCTCTGAAAAAGTAAAGGCTTTAAAGATTTAATTTACAGGAGCTGATTGTATTATTTTTCGGTTTCCGCAGACAGAAAAAGTCAACAGCTAACATTAAATGCCTATAAAATACTGTTGGCACTGAATATTAAACTTATTAACAGCATATGACAGTATCTTCAGGGAAGAATTTAAATTTGAGATATTGTTCTGATTTTGATGTTTCTTTCTGTGATGTTTGTTTTCAGATGCTCCTGTTTTCTTTCAAGTTCTTAGCAGGGAAGAGAAGAACTAGAAACAATACAGAGAAAAGGGAAACATTAGCTGTAGGAAGCGAAATGGGCATGCTGTAGCAGCTATTTTCCCTGCTTCATGCCACACTAGAGAGGTTTTCTCATCTCTGCTTGCAGGGAACTTCCCAAAGGTTCCTGTGGACATCTGCTTTTCCTTACACTCTAGCAGTCACGAGGGGTCTCTTTGCTACACTTTTTTTCTTTCCTTTTTTACCAACACAATGGAAATTAGACTTTAATCTGAGGTTTGGAGTAGGACTCACAGAGCTTCTGAAACAAAAATGAAGTTCGGTTTTTCAACTTCTGCAATTGAAATAATTTTATGTGGCGCTTCATAGTTTTCCTGAAATTACTCTCTTTCTGTCTCAGCTCTGGAATCAGTTTCCTTTTGCATTATATATAATAACCATGTGCTCTATTCTGGTCATCACGTTCCAGTTCTGCCTAAACTCTGGAAATGTGATTAAACTGGGATTTAATTGGTGATAGTGGCTGCAACATAAATTTGGGATCAAACTATTCTCTGCATATGAGAATTTGGGCACTGTTTTGTTTCAAATAATTACAGGGCTTTTCTTCAGTTTTTTAATCCATGACTCAGATCTGGGAAATGTATAAGCAAATGCATAAATGCACAACACATTACAGAATCACAGAATTGTAGGGCTGGAAGGGACCTCCAGAGATCATCGAGTCCAACCGCCCTGCAAAGCAGGCTCCCTGCAAAGCAGGCTGCACAGGTGGGTGTCCAGGCAGGTCTTGCATATCTCCAGAGAAGGAGAATCCACAACCTCCCAGGGAAGCCTGTTCCAGTTCTCTGTCACCCTTATCATGAAGAAGTTCCTTTGCATATTGGTGTGGGACTTCCTATGCTGCAGTTTATGGCCATTTCACCTCATCCCGTCCCCACAGACCACTGAAAAGAGGTTGGCCATGTCTCTTAGACTCCCACAGTTAAGATATTTATAAACATTAACAAGATCACTTTTGAGTCTTCTTTTCTCAAGGCTGAACAGATCCAGGTCGCCCAGGCTATCCTCATAGGGGAAATGTTCCAGGCCCTTTATCATCTTTGTGACCCTCCACTGGTCTCTTTCCAGAAGATCCCTATCTTTTTTGTTCCAGGAAGCAGAGAGCTGGATACAGCACTCCAGGTGAGGCCTCACCAGGGCAGACTAGAGGGAGGAGAACACCTCCCATCACCTGCTGGCCATACTCCTTTTAATGCACCCCCGGATCCCATTGGCCTTCTTGGCCACCAGGTCACAGTGCTGACTCATGGCCAGCCTGTCATCCTCCAGGACCGCCCCCCAGAACAAAGTTAAAATAATATGATCTGAGCATATCTATTACAGCTAAAGGACAAGAAAACTGAGAGTTACTGCCTGTAGACCTCAAAACCAAAACTTAGCTGACATATCACTGGACAGATTATAACCCAAAGAGCTTATTATGGAGACATTTATTATCTGTATGCCATGGCCTTTGTTTACTCTGTATCTGACACACGCAAGACGAGCAGAAAGCAGAAACCCCATGTTATGAAAAAAAGATTGCATTTGCTGTTCTTGGGCAGGGGTAAGAATAATTAGATACCGCTGGGGAGAGTACAGAGAAATCCACTCCATGTTTACAGGCCTGGATCTAACATCAATCTTAATGCATTTTTTTTACTAATTTTGAGTAAGAAAATTGGCAAAACATGTGTAGGCATGTTTGTGTGACAGTTTCTAAAGTATGAAGTATTGTGCTGTGCCAATCCAGCTAAACTGTCTTAAGATCTTGGAGGGATATATATTTTCCTATTTTTATTATATTTTAGTCATTATTGTTGTTTCTAACCTAATTCAAGGTGACAGAATCGTGGAATAGCCTAAACAGGGAGGCACAGAGCATGGGATGGAGAATATACTTGCAACTATTGCTTCAGCACTGTAAAAGTTATAAAAGCAGTGCAACCTAACAGTGGAAACGCTTTGTAGTACGTATGCAGCTAAGTGTCTGAATAACATTGATGCATACCTACATTAGGAGCAAGGATAAAAATGGGTCTCAGATAGCTTTCTACCTTACTTATATCCCACATATAGAGGCAAACTGCATGTGCAATTGTACATGTAAATATATATAAATACGTATGTGTATATGTATGTATATTTTGTATTATAGATACTATGGTACTTAGAGAAACACACTTCTACAAATGTACTTAATCACATTTGGTTAGACATGCTTTTCAACAGCATCAAATAAAAGGAAGGACTATGGTTTACCATGGGATCCACTACACTTAATTTGCCTAGTAAATAATTTAAAACAGGAAATAAATAGCCAAGCATGAGTGATTGCTTATAGAGGGGCGAAGATGAACAATTCCATTATTAGGCTTTACCTCTGAAGAAATTATGATACTTGAGAGAAAGCAAACAAATGAAAAAAGAAAACCGTGAAATTTTCTTATCTGTGAAATGGGGGAGATTCTGATCAAAACTAATTTTACTGGATTAGGAAGGAAAAGAAGTGCTGGGGAAAAAACTCATTGGCAGTGAGTGCATAGTATAGATTTCTCCATGTAGTAAATCATGAAAGAAGCTGAACAGTGTTCTGGTGATGCATCTGTAGAGCCTGAACTCTTGGCTGTGGCCCCACTGCCACCATTCAAACTGACCTCTACCATTCTCCTGTGACATGCATCATGATTAATAGACCTTACTCATTTATATGGGAAAGATTATTCATCTACTGGCATGTAGATGATTAAATTTATTTCTGCTTTTACTGTACAAATATTAGCTGAGTAAGAACAGGAATAAAGATAGCCAAAAAAATTGTGATGATTTTCTACACGTGTACGAAAGGAGTTGCTTCCAGGCGTTGTTTACATTTAAAAATTAATTTATTCTTTAAAAATATCTGAATCTATTTCTTAAAAGACAAACAAACAAACAAACAAACAAAAAACACCCAAAAACATCTTTTGCAGAATATATTGGTTTTATTTTTTCATGTAAGAAGTACAACAGACAGAGAAATTGATTACATATTTCCCTTCTCTTGCTAAACTTTGTTCAGTGTTTCTTGTTCTAGCTTTCTGGAACACATACATTGCAAGATGCTGTAAGCCTGTGTGCATTATTTAATGTATTATTGCTGTTGCAGTTTGCTAAAAACTTTATACATGCATGAATAGATGATATTGATGATCTGTAAAATCTACATGTGTCTCACAAATGATGGGGACTCCAATTATGCCACATGTTCAGAGCATGGGTCCCTATTTGCTTTGATTCTGGAGGTGAGGTGGAAGGGATCATTGGTATCCATTTATCCACAGCTCAGTGAGGGATTGCGAAGTGTGCAATAAAATAACACAGACTAGCTTATTCAGTGAAGAAAAAACTTATAATTAATAATTTTAATAATAAAACAAAAGTATAATTCACATCTTAGGCAGGAGAAGTAATTAATTTTTCTTTGTTTAATTCAGATTAAAAATCTTTATAGCACCTCAGAAAACTGCACTGAGTGCAGTGCAACCCTTTAGTAGATAAGGTGCTTTAGATTTTAAGTTAAGTTTCCAAAAAATATCCACTACAATTCTCCTCACTTATTCAATGGTCTTTTCAGTCTCTCTCACATAATTACTTTGTCTAAATTAAACTTAGTCTCCATTAAGTTTCCTATTTCATCTTACAAAAGAACAAAAGCATTAATTGCCTTTTATTTTCCCTTCTTTCCCCTGAAGTACAGTCACTGTCTTGGCCACAGTATGCTAACTGATTTCATGAAATACTTCAGTATTCAAATAAAATAGACATCTACTGTAAAAGTGATGTATTTTATAGCATGATGTATAATTTTGAGAATGTATTTGTATGTGCATGTATAAATACAACTGAAAGCAACAATGAATCTCTGCAGATCAGTCAAAATCTTGAACTCCTCTGGAGAAAATTCATGCATAAAGGAAGGGTTGTTTTTTTTTTTCTTCAGACTTCAAGGCAGACAAATTTTGCATATTTAATAAATTGAGTAATTAATTGATTAACTACACAAAATGTCTTATTTCATACTGCCATCATATTTACACTTAATGAGATCCTAAGTTACCTAGAAATCCTCCTGGGAGTACATACTTAGGTCACCCCTCCCTCTGAGCCATGCACTCATTCGTTCCTAAAGTACTTGTTTCTTTGCTTGCAGATTTTGAATCAGTTCTTCCCTTCTACTGGAGTTCAGTACTACTGCCAGCATTGTTGTGCACCAATAAAGCTGAGAGAATGGGAAGAGGAAAGAGGCCTAATTTGTTATTCAGACAAGCTTGTGGATAGCTTTCTTACCATTAAAATGAGAATTATTATCATTTTCTTTAACGTTCCTGGGGACTTTCTAAATTATTCACCTTGGTGGAAAAGACTATGTAGTTTGGAATAATTCTCTACAAAATACGCCTCTCATGCACATCTGAAATTGACATTAGTAGCATTTCATCAATAAAATTCAAGATGTTTGTTATACACCATTGGGAATTTAATTTGTACACGTCCTTATTTGTTTTATCATTGCACAGTGGTAAAATCTGAGGAAGTGGTCAAAAACGTTTAACATATATGATATGCCCAGAGAAAAAAAATTAGCACATAGCACTTTTGAAGGCATTTCTAGATATCTATATTAAGATTCCTCTACATTTATTGTAAGAGCTAACCCCTTTTCTTATCCGGACTGCTGCTCAGACTCCATTTGTACAAGTGACAATAGGATATAGAAATTTAAGGTGTTACTTGTTATAATTACCAAATATCCATGAAAGAGTTTCCAGCTGGGAAACTCATGTCTTTGAATTCTATAAAAAGAGAAATTTTGCTGAATCAGAGTTAAGAAAAATTATTTAGCACTAATCTGTGATTAAGTTCTGAATTTCTTCCAATACTTTTTTTCTAATGTGTGTGTTTAAAAATTAAATATGAACAGACTAAATATATTTGCAGATATTTGCACTGCAGAGTTTCATGCAGTTTTATGTGCAGTTTTTGATGACCCTTCTAATTGCGTTGATTTCAGGCCTCCAGAAGCAAGAAGCAGGAGGGAAAAAATAATCCTCTTTCTGTAAATTGACATAGTTCATCCTGAGGATACAAAGAAAAACTAAAATAATCTGAGCATTGTTGAGCCGCTGCATGAAGAGCTCTGTGGTCTTTAATGGATCTTCAACAAGAGTTGTCTGAAGAAGTACCTGACTATAAGATCTGCAGGGGAAGCTGGACTATGAAATGACAGCAGTTGTCTTTTTCATTTCATTTGATACAAAACTGTTGAAGCGGTTAATTTATGTTCAACGTGCATTTTCTCAAACATGCTTGTACATCACCATACCCTGTTATTCCTCAGGAAAAAGTTACTAGGAAAATGTAGAAACAATAATGCTTTGAAGAAAAAAATCCTACTTTTTTGTTTGTTTCATGTATTTTAGTAGTTTATGGCAAAAATACAGTAACATATTTTCATTTATATTTCAATAATGTAACTAGAATACATTGTCTAGTGTAAATTATTGTGACTATAGTGCCAAGTTTAGGATCTTTTTAGGTATTGTAAGGAGAGTAAGACTACATGTACATATACTTATTTGGTGAGCAACTGCTACTGTCTGCTGTCACAGGCAATTATTCAGCTCTGAAGTCATTACCTCTTTTCAAGGTGATTTTAAAATATTTTAAAACAGAGAAGTAGGATATCACATTTTGCAGTGTGTGGTGTGTCCTCACAGATTTGATTTGGAGGATATCAGGTAATTTAAATAGATTCACTGAAGCTAAGCAGATTAGCAAATTCTAGCAAAAAATACTTGTGTCTACGCAGATTGTTTTGCTGGCATTTCTAGCAGGTATGATTAACACTCTCATATTTCTCTTAAGGAAAGACTACACTATATTTGCTGTCGTATTCTTTATAATTATGCAGTGAACAGTATCTTGGGACTCTGAGATTTCTGATAGACTTATTTCTCTCACAGCCAGAAATCAAAATTTATTAAAAACTCAGGAGTGAATGTCTGTGTATTTCTGTAATACATGTGCACATGGGAGAAATAGAAAATAGAAGAAAAGGTTTCGAGACACCCTAAAGCTTCAGCTAATTGTGAAAAGGTGTTGTAGCCTAAGGTTGCCTCTATCTGAAAATCCTACTCCCTAGGGGCTATGTGATATTTACACAAGACTATGCAAACTGCATAAAATCAGTTTTGACATTTAAACTTGCTGAGCAGTGGGATGCTTGCATCCTAAAGACTGCAAGGGAAAAACAGAAATTAGTCAACGAATAGCTTTGATTCTTGAGTGCAAGACTGCTTAATGAGTCCCTTTTTTGATCTCCTGCAAAACCATGCCTGTACTTGTGTCTGTCTAAGTGTGGGATTAAAAAGAAAAATTTGAAGCTGCTTAAAAAGTTGGAAATGTATCCGTTATTTTTAATTATTATTTATTTTCATCTATGCTAAACATTTGAATATTTTAGCTTTTCATAGCCTATTCTTTTACTCAGCAAGCAAATTATTTTCTTCATTTTGTAGAAATCTTTCCTTAAACTACCTTCAGTTTGCAGTAGTAGAAATAAGCTACATCCTTCACCTGCATGGGTAAGGGTAGGTCTGTCAGAGGTGTAGTACCAGACATCCAACACATGGTGAACAGTCGGCTAGTAAATGTATTCAGTGTCACTGAGCCCTTGGCAAACTGAATGAGAGATCTTTTGGCTTTATCTGAACACCACTTAAAAGAAAGCAGTAACATAATCTTCATAATTCCAAAGGATGTCCATGGAGAATGATTTTTGTTCATTTTTCATTCATATCTGGAGCTCCTCAATATAGATCTACAGGCGGTGCTAATTAGCCAAGCTGCACCAACTTAAAAATAAAGCTAAAGATACAGCCCACCTGACAGTACTTCCAGGCATCTGTTATTTGCATAGGAACTGGCTTGAACCAGCAACTCTGTTTTTGCTCTCAGATGGTGGGAATTTCTAACATTACTGACTTGGCCTTCAGCTGAAGTTGTCAGGTTAAAAATTTAGGTTCCTGAATTTTAGGATGCTTTTTCTTGATCAAAAGCCTTGTTCAAAAAGTCAAGATGAATCACATTTCATACAGTTCTGGCTTTAAAATAACACAGTATGATGCACCCCGGGGAAAAAAAAAAAAAAAAAAAAAGCAGTGATCAGAGTCAAGCTAACGTACAAAATGAATTACATGCCTCCTCTCTGTGTCTATACCACAGAAATACATACAGCATTCAGCCAGTACCTTGTTGCCCAAAGCATGGAAGTCAGATGTCACTGACTGGTGTTAATTTGAATAGCATCACTCATTCCAGAATGAATGAAAAAGTTTCCCTTTTAGGGATAGACTTTTGAAAGGAATAAATGGTTTTCATCGCATAGTTTATTGTTGTCATGGTTTTATGATTTTTGTTATCAGTATTCCACATCATGACATGATGTAATGCACTAGGTATTAAAGAGTTAATGCTCCAGTTCCATGGACTGTCGATAGTTCTGGATATACCTGTGTCAGAAGAGAAGAACTGCATATCCCAGAGGACTGTTCACGTTTTGCATTTGGAGGGAAAGATAAAACTGTTTGCAGCTCAGGAGATGTCCCTTTTCCCTTTCTGCTCATCTCTGCAGTCTGTGTGCTCCCCAGCCATCTCACCTTCAGCATTAGACTAAGGCCTTCGGTTTGGGACACTCTCTCATTTTACTTGATTTGTTTGCTTCAATTCCAATTATATTGTATTATATTGTATTGCCTTGCATTCCGATATCATATTTAGTAAATTATCTTTCCTCCTCAGGTCGTTTCCACTGTTTTGTTTTTAGGCCCATCTCCCATCTCCCTCCTCTTCCCCTTTTTCACCTTTCCCCTTTCCCAGGGCTTGGGTCCATGGGTCCCCCTGCCCGATTAGTCACAGAACCGGGCCGAACCAGCCTGTAATCCATACACCAAAAATTGTGATGTAAGTCACCAGTAACAATCTCAAATTCTCTGCTTTCAAGGTCTACTTGCACACACCAGACTTTCCTCGGTTGTCACCTATCAAAATGAATAAATATGACATTTCAGACATTATTCAAAGACAACAGTGAGCTTATGTGATGACAGAATTGTACACATTCTGTGCAGTTCCTTGAAATGCTGTTCTGAATCTTCTGTTCCTTCAGGATAAAGCAGATCTCTGGAAAAACAACAAACACAGAAAAGAAGTTCTTACGCTTCTTCTTGTTGATATCTGTTTCCAACAGTTGTGTCTCTGGAACAGTATGTTTGAAGTTCAGATATTGTCTTTGCATCCAGCTGTAACAAAATAATTTTTTAGCTTAGTGTAAGCCACCACTCATGAAAAGATTGAGGACAATGTATGTAAATGACTGCAGTATGATGTTTATTCTCACCTTTCCTCCCCAAGTTTTCTTTTCTGTTTTCTCTCTGCATACAAATATAATAGAGCAATTAATCATACAATATTCCAGGTTTGACAGGTCTAGCCTCTTGAATGCATTTTTATCATCAGCCAGAGCTTCTTTATGCTACATGCTTTGGCTTACTGTAGTTTGCCCACTAATTCTTGGTACCATCTACTATTCACCTCAGACAGCATTATACAGCCACTCAGGAATGATTATCCGGGAAATCAATAAACTGAAGCTCTATTAATAACACGCATTATAAGAGATATGCCAAAATGACTGTCATGTTCTCTTGTGTGAGAACTGTCTTAACATAGAGGAAACTATCAGAAACCCATTAGAAATAAATCATTCTGACACCATCTTTCTACTTTCTTAATAGCGGGTTGTCAGCACCTCAATATTTCCCTGTGCTAATAGATTTCTACAGGGAGAACTAAAGTTCACTGTCACCAGCAACCGACTTTTGAAACTTAAGTTCTAGTGTGACATGAAATGAAAGCAACAGACTGACTTATTATCTTCTGCCCCAGGGTCACTGTAACAGAGTATAGACTCAAACACATTGATTTGGGAGCCATTTGGAAGCCTATCTGCTAAGATGCAGCGAAAGCTTCTTGAAAAGATTCATACCAGAATAAAATTGAAAATTACCAACAGAAATCATAGAAATTTAAATTAATCTCTCTCCTTGGATGTTGTATGTTTGCTCACACAGCAGTACCATATTGCTTCCTGAGTAAGAGAAGCTGTCTCCATCTGACCTTTGTGTCCAAGCATCCTTATTTGAAAAACACAGCTCCTCACGATCTACACCTCCATTATTCATTTCAAAGGATGGTACAACTGAAGTATTATGATCTGATGGTCTACTCTGAATATTATATGCCTCTCACAGTAGCCAGCTGCAATCAAGGATGTGGGATTTTTGAAGACAGCACTTAACAAGTGACCCAGGTTGCCCTTTAAAATAAGTGGTATTGGTAAAGAGGAATGAAAGGAAAGTAACTGTATCAGTTCCTAGCATTTCACAGTGAATGATTGCAGCTTTTCAGGATTGCAGTGCTCTTCTTCTGCTTTTTGTGTCTGTCTTAAAGAGTGATTGATGTCCTACAAATCTGATGGAAGAAAGAATGTCAGTCAGCAGGATCTATATACGAGGGCTGCTCCAAAAGTAATGTCTCCTATTTTACTATGTTGTCCTACAATGTCAAAGGCAGATGTTGGTGGTATGGCAGTAGAGGCTAAATCTTCCCACTAATTTTCCATTATATTTGTTGCCGTGTGACAGATGGCAGCAGAGGAGCAGTCTGACAGAATGGTGTTGAAAATGGAAGTGCTTATAAAGAAAAAGTGTTTCAGTGTATTCCTCCCTGAAGAAAAAAATTAGACCCATTGACATTCACTGACAGTGAGATTGTGAGTGGTGCATTTCAACACTGACAACAGTAACAGTGGGTCACATCTGTTGGTACAGATGTTTACAAGTGCTGCATGCAGGCTTTTGTTCATCACTGGTGAAAATGCATAGCTAATGGTGGTAAGTGTTGAAAAATAGTGTTTTCTAGCTTAGAATTTATGCTATTGTGTTCTTTCAATCTTCTGTAATCTCCATGGAAATAAATAGGAGGCATTAATTTTGGAGCAATCTACATATTAGATTACGTCCAGGCGGTTCATGCATAGGAAAAAAAATGATTATCCTTCAGGTTCTTAGGTAACAAAAGGTTGAGCACTAGTGTAAAAAGCTGAACACATGCTCTCTTTCCTGTGAGGAAAAGATAGCTCCTCAAGCACTTTAAAGAGAGGAGGCAGACACGGCATATCGCTTATGATAGGAAAACCTACCACTCACACTTGGAGACCTGGCAGGTAGATGTGTATGCAAAGCCTTCTTGCAGGACTTCACAAAGTGAATAGAGAAGAAGAGGCTGATTCCAGTTGAGGAGGCTTAAGCCAAATCTACCAGGTAACTGCATGTTCCAATCCTTTAGTGCTGTCCTATCCCCACGTTTTCTGAAATTAAAATCCAAGGTTTCAAGGGCTGGATGTAGTTTCTAAAGAGTTTATTTGAAGATCTGTGTGAACCTGAGCTTTCAAACACTCCTGAGGATTTGAGGTCTCTGACAGGTTTAAAATGAAGTGCAGAAAGGTATCTGTGTTTACTGTTAGAATTTTGTACAGAATTCACTGCTGTTAGTGTTTCACAAATAGACAACAGACAGTTTTAGCTGTTACTTGCTATACAATCCAAGACATGCTGAAACCTAAGACTATCTGAGATACAAGGCAATTGAAATAAAGAAGAAAATGAGATACCCAGTGCCTGCACATAGAAAACATGAAAATATATAAAGCAACTAGTGACCACATAAGCTAGTTAAATAGCAATATGGAAATATAGCTCTAACTCAGAATATTTGAGTATGTCATCCTATGAAATCTGGAATCTGGAACTTCAGCCCTCTAAGTGTTAATCCTGTTGCAACTAGCTGTCTCTGGTGTGGCAGAGATAAGCTTTCCCACTGTGGTGCAATAGACTCTCTCCAACTATGTTAGACATAGACTATTGGCTTGGAGGTTAGGAATGCAGATTTTCTCAGTCTCAAGACTAAAACAAAACCTGTAATTTTGTGGAAAGGCAGGATAAATATGCCTCTTAACAAAATGAGAAATAGGACTGAGAACGTGGAAGTGACTAATGGTCAAACATATTTTGGCATTCATATCTATTCTCCTCTGACTAACATGTTTCTGTGCCTTCACTCATTAGCAAAGAATCATGTATTCTGGAATAGCACAGAAGAGATTATGTCAACCTTGTTTGGTCACCTGTTTGCACCTTGTAAATCCTGAAGTAAAGAAAACCTTTCATTTATGAGGTATAAATTTTTAGGCCATAGGACTTACTTAATATGTAAGCTAAATATTGAGACCTTTTTGACTTTTAAGAGATTTTGTATAACTTTAGCAGCCTGGAGTGTAGGATATGTTGGCTGTTTAAACTGGACAGAAAGTTTACAGGTTTGCTTTTCATACCCTTCAATATCTGGAGGAGTGCTACAATCCCTTGCAGTTAATAAAAAGTTCACAAAAACCATGCTACATTCTTTCTCTCTCTCACACACACATACACTATTTGCTGCATCCCATTAGTATTCCTGATACAAAGAGTTTTAGTGAAATGTCTAATACAACAGATTAAAAC
>JAOWBP010001591.1:0-13632 GCA_028571105.1 Tragopan temminckii | reverse complement strand
CTCTTTGCATCTGTTGTAGTTTCCATGGGAATTAATAGGAGGCATTATTTTTGTCTGAACCTTCATTTTTTATATATGGCCTTCAACAATTCCTCTTCACTTAGTGTAGCCCAGTCAAGCTAAAAGTTTGGACGTCCATGGGTTAGAACTGTAGACTCATAAAATCATTAAAATTGGAAAAGAGCACTTAGAACACCTAGTCTAACAATCAACTCATCACAACCATGCCCACTAAACCACACTTGTCTCACTCCCATTTATAGGAGGGAGAGGATGTTCTTTAATATCTGTATACCTGGCGTGAGATTAAGAAGCAATGGTTCAAATGTTGGTCCAACCAATTTATTACAAATCTTAATCAGGAAAATGGGAAAGGAGAGGACGGACACTATTATAAATTAGGGTAATGGGGAAGAGAAGGAGGGCGATAGCAAAGATAGGAAAGAAGAAGCAAGGAGTCTTTCTAGGAAGCAAGAGGGAAATAGTCACCACCATGGATCCCGCGTGGTTCATAATTCAATCATTGATCTTCAGTAGTGGTGACCATGACCGTGGTGACGGTGACCACAGTGATGATGACTACTTTGCAATGGTAGTACCAACTTATTTATAAGTCCAAACTGGTTGAGTCAGCTGTCTTTAGAGTGACAGCTCAATCCAAAGTGGTTGTGTCAGCTCTCCTTGGAGTGGCAGCTCCTGGCTCTGGGATCTCAGCAGAAACTCCTTGGTTCCCATCTTCCAGGCCTTGCCAGCAGATAAGAGGGAGCAGGGATGCCCACCTGAATATTGTTTTTCACAAGACACGATGGTATCATTCCCCAGTTTTCCCATACCAAGCTGGAGCTATTTAGTCATAGGCCAGATCTTCCGCCAGTAAGCACTCCTGAGCACTCTCTTCCAGAGGCAAGCAGCTGTGGAGGAAGGTGCTTTCAAATGTCCACAAAGTGATGTCGATTGTCACACGGTAGCACCCATCACTTGCTTCCTCAATAAATCAATCAGAGTCTTATCAGAAGATTTACCTCAGGAAACAAGCTTTGAGTCGAAAAACAAAGAAGGATTCTCACAATACTTTAACCTAGAGCACCCACAAATGAGGTTTATAATTTATCATTTAAAGCAAAATTTCTAAAAAATGTATTTTAACATTTGGAATGAGACACTGAGAGACGGCACGCAGTTTGTTACTTATCAGTTATTAAACAATAACATAGAATGAAATATATTTAAAAGAAATAGTTCATATAAAGCTGCTAAATGAGTAATAACTGTACAAAGTTATTGTCAAGTTAATTTTGTTTGTTTGTTTATTTATTTATTTATTTATTGTTAGCAGGGAGGTAGAAGAAATGAGCACTATTTTGGGTGATAATGGCTTTAAAGGGCTCCTTATTAGATAATTCAAAAAAGTTTTATGATGCTTTTGTGTCAAAAGTTCCTGTCTACACAAGGATCGTGCAAGCAGAGTGTTTTACGTCTCTGCCTCTATCATGCTTAATGAACAGGAGAAAAACCTTGGAAAGATCTCCCCCACACACAGGCAGCTGCTTGAATAACCAAACTCATACCAAGAAGTGGTATGAGTTTGCTCTTCTGCAGTATATTTAGCCATTGGATCTCAGACTCTACTAAAAATGTGGAAAGGATTGTTGAACTTATTAGGAAGATGGAAAAACTAAAATATTTAGCTAGTGACTTATCCACGGTCAGCACAAACACTTAAAATATCATGAATTTCCCACTGTTACTTGTAACCTGCTCTTCCAGAGGGAGGAGATGAGTTTCATTTTACAGAACTGAGATCTTCACAGTTGGTGGACCATTTATAGTATATTATTAATAAAGAACATGATTATCTTAAGTCTGTTTCTCCTCTCATGCTAGGACTCTGTATTTCAAGTTATTCTTTATTTAAAGTGTTTCTGCTTCAGATTCCACATCCAGAACATCACTATCTGGGAAAAAAAGTGTGCCAACTGGTTTGATTAATTCAAGATGACTGAATTAGAGGAACAGGAGAGCTAAATAAGAAGTAAAGAAGGATTTGGGATAATGTTGAGACCTGATAGATTATTTTCTATTGTATACTTATGTATTGCCATCAAAGTCCAAACAGTGTTTTCTAGGGTCGCATACGTCACAGATGTAAATTAGTGCAGCTCTATTGATACTGACAGGGCTGAGTTGATTCTATGCTGCCTTAGGATCTAGGTCAGCCAATGCTGTTACAGAAGTAAACTATATTTCAGAGCACGAAAACTGGTGGGATGCAACATTATATATAGTATGCTTAAGAAAGTAATAAAAACCTCAGCATGTGAAATGGAACTTTGGAAGAAAAATCACTGAAAATTTTTGAAAATTCCCTACTTTGTTTTGGTTTTACTGGATTATACCGGTATCTTTGCAATACCCTCAGTGACTTGTTTACTGTTTTGGAGCAAAATGCTAATAAAATGGGATGTTTTGCTGCATTTTGCTCTATTCTTCTTTGGTCAGTGAATGATCCATGTTTTGTGTTTTCTATCAGGTTTTTAGATATTTCCCCGACAATGGATTTATTCAATTTCTTCCATCTACCTATGTGCTTTAATGATGGATATTTCATTTTTCTTCAGAGTGTCCTTGGAGTGGCAGGATGTTATGGCCATTTTTAGGAACAGCAATTGAGAACATAGATTTTTTTTTCTCACAGCACATTTACGTCCATGTTGTTTATAATCTTTACCTGTACTTATCTTCAGCTATAGGGGGAGTGTTTAGTTTAATCTTGAAATAGGTGCCTGTTAATTCATATTATACACTAGAAAACTGGGAAGTCAGATGCAATATTCTCTGTGAACCACTGGCTAAAATAAGTAGGATACTCTGAAAGGAATGCCATGGAATCTACAACAAATACACAATAAAAAAAAAAGCACAATAACACTGCATGATAGAACAAATTCTGAGTTACAAAGCACTATGTATCAACACAGTCACCAGCATTAGCTATGCATTTCCACCAGTGATGAACAGGACACTGCACGCCACACTCATAAAAATCTGCACCAGGGGAGGTGACACACTTGCTGTCACCATTGTTGAAATGCAGCACTCAACAGTCACTGTTTGGTCTCCACACATATTCTGATTCAGTGAATGGGTGCCATTTTTTCTGCTTGGATGAATTCTGTTTCAGCCCTTTGCTCCATACGTACTTTCATCCCAGCCACCATTGTATCGGACTTCCCCTCTGCTGCAACAAAGTGTAATAGAATATTGACAGGAAGGTTCAACTTCTAATGCCATTTCTCCAGCATCTGCCTTTGATGCTGTGGGCCAACATAATAAAATATGAGGCATTACTTTTGGAGCAGCTTATATGTTGATCAGCATCGTCAAATAAATCCAGAGAGGAGGGAATGGGACAGCTAGTCCAGCAGCATCCCACTTCCTTTGTGGTGAATGAAGAAGCCATGTTCCTCTTCCACCTGCTGGTATCCATGGTACTGCTTTCCAAAGGAAAAGTACTCTGAAAATTTTAACTTGAGGTGTATTTGGATAGGAATTTAATCTCCTCTTTTAGGTATTCTACTGGTGATTTAATTACCTTTAAAATGGGTATTGGACATAAAATAGCATTTCTTCATATTATAGTTTTGGATTATCTTACTGTTTTTCATATGTGCATGCTTCCAAACATTATGGGAGAAGCAATAGCTGAGGATGTGGTTGCCATCACCCTGCAGGTTTCCTAGAAACTATATCGGAGGGAAGGATCTGAGATGCACACGGTAATTGTCATCAGACTTACCAAGGAATATGACTAAACTAGTGCCAGTCCATCAGCTGGTCTGGACCTGGGCTCAAGGTCAGCTAAGACTTTCTTTACAAAGGCTGCCTCACATGAGAGCTCCCACTGTCAGATCACACTCACCTCCCAGGCACAAACAAATCTGTTCTGATTAAGTCAACATTGTTGCATCAAAAGTAGTCCAGCACTTACAGACTCCTTATTATCTTACAACAGAGTTTTTTTCAATGAGCAAACATGAAGGGAGAAGAGGTGAGAACTATCGCAGCAGACAAGATTACATTAACTAAATTTAATTAATACACTCTTGCACTTCCGTATTTTAAATTCAAACTAATTTAATAAATACATTAATCATATTGGTTAAGTTCAAATGAATAGGTAATTCAGCATGCCCTTCAGTTTCAAGAAAAATATTAACTCTTTTACTGAACTGAATAACTTGTATAGAGGAGACAGGGAAATTCTGGCATTTGTTAACATTTCTGTCCTCTCAAATGCCTTCATGATTAAGAATTTCTTGTCTAGAGCATTGTTACTCAACCTTTTATTACTGATGAACCATTTCACCTTTAAAAGACCTTTAAAAGACTTTAAAATACCTAGCAGTATTGTTATAGAGGGATGGTAGTTTATAGAGTATGTAGCATTTAGGTATAGTAACTTGTGTTTTGCACAAAACTTGAATGTGCTGTTAGAATTAGTAATGTTCTAGTTAGAAATGCTGATGATCAAGAATAAGCAAACAAACAAAAACATAACATGGACATATATCCATCTGTAAATAGTGTTATACCTTGACAAATTTCTTTATATATATATTCTTCTTATTTTTAATTAACTGCTAGGTGATTCCTGAGTTATTGTCGGGGCAGTTAATTAATTCATTAGACCCTTTAGGTGACCATTATATAAGACTGAAAAATGTTTTAGACTGCTGAACTCTAGTCATTAATTTTATATGTGAGTCTGAATCCAAACACTGAATTTAGGCAGGTTATTGATGCAGTGAATGTATGATAATATGTGTTAATCCTGCATTCTAAGCCAACCTAGATATCTAGCTCCAGTCTGATTTCATACAACACAGATAACTAAATCTTTCTGATTTAATGCTATTCATGAAGTACTTCTGGTCTATCAGATTATATTTTCTATTGAAGGCAGGAAACTATGCCTACCCTACTCACAGCGTGTGTTTTATTTTATCATCCTCCAGCCCTGCTCTTTTGCAGTATCCAAAACAGTGGACATTTTGGCTAAGTTCTGTGATTTTACTTTAAGTTTCCTTCCATGAACAAGGCTCACATCCTGATGTGCAGTCAACATGTAGTCATTATATCTAGGTTGGAAACAGTTTTCTGGGGCACACCATATCTATCCCACAGAGTGGATGCACCATCTGGAAACTTGACTGCTAAATTAATAGTTTGGAAAATGTTATCTCTGATATACGAAACTCAAATTATTTTACCCATGTTATATTGCAAGTATACGTAGTTGGGAGAACATGTTCACATCTCCTGAAAAGAGTATGTGCACCCACCAGGAGCTCTGAATAAAGAGAGAGAGAAGAGCAAAGGGAAGATAAAGCAAAGGGAACTTCTTTTGATTAACTCTTGCCTGGCAGTAACATGGGCAAAAATAAATGCTCATATAGTTTAATGAACAAGTCCCCTGGCTTCAAGAGTAGCTGTACCAGTGAAATGACTTCAATAGCAAATATTCCAAAAATCATCTAACATGTGATAATATATCCACATGAGTTGTTGAGGTTGGAATCAATCTCCATTTCATTCGTACACCTTTTATATAGTGTTTTGTGTGTCTTTATCTATTGCCTATATAATTTTTTTTTCCTATCTATTTCCTGCAAAACATATACCTGTTTGAAATATCTCCCTTCAAAAATGGAAGCCCGTAATTTCCAGGAAACTGATATGTGCAGTTACATATACATGAACCTGAAGAGTGAAAGTTCTCCATGATGCGGACTATTGAGAAACATTTCTTTCATAAATGGTACGTTCAACTCCATCTATTTATTGCATGTCAAATTCATTCCTTCTATAGAACACCTCTAGGAAAGATTTACAACTATTTACTATACTAGAAAGGCACCTGCTAATTATTTTTAATTGAGGCTTTTGCAAAGTTTTCTGTTCTAAAATTGCACTGAAGACTTTTAAAATTAACTTCAGATCCTAAGATTGTATCATGTATGTTTACAGCTGAGCACTGGTAGTGTAAACATTAAATATAAAGCAGTCTTAAAATAATTTATTCTGGGATTTTTTAGTTTTTGTAATCTAGTTAAAAAGGAAAACCATTTGGCATGTTTTCTTTAATTCATATTCCATCTTGTTCTATGTGTTGTTATTCCTTTTCTTTTCATTTTACTTTCCATTTTTCTTTTGTTCATCTTTTTGATTTCCCCTTTTTAATCTGGAAACAGAAATCTTCTAAGAATATTCTGGCACTTTTTTTTTTTTTTGGAGGCAAATGCCAATGTTGTGAAAATAAGTATACTAATCTCAAACAGGAAGTGTGTAGCAGTATGACATTCCCTGGATCATTAGTCAGTCATCTAGATATAATGATGGAGTCCATTAGCAACAATAAATAGTTCTTGACAATCTCATTTTTAAATGTCTTAGTGTGTTTAAAATCCTCTCTACTTAAACTGAAGTACTCAGGAGACAAAATTCTTTTTCCATTTTTTTTTTTCTTTTTTCTTTTTTTCTCATTAAATGGCTGTTTGACACAAGAGAAATGAGCAAATGAATTAACAGACACCAGAACACTGGACTTGTTCTTTCCAAATCATGGAGTGATGCTTATGTTGGTGTATATCTCAAGTGTTCTTAGCTACCTCAAAAGGAGATATATATATATTTCTTTTGTGACTAAGCAGAGCAGTAAATCACTTGTTTTCGTAAATGGAGAGAATGAATATTACCTGACAGTAAGGAACAGACCATGGAAGATGGATAAAGATCAAAAAAACAAATTTTTATCTCAACTGAGTGTGCAAATCTCAGAGAGAAGCAATTTTTCTTTTTCTTTCACTTGGAAACCTGTCTGGGATGCTTCTCTCTTTTCACTGTTCTGTTAATATAAGAACAACAAATGCCACTTCAGACATTTTTTGGAGGAAAAAAAGTTAAGAAAACACCAGACCTACATTTAAACAATGCTTTTTCTTACTTTAAAACAGTCTATTTGTTAAATGGCTTCTGGCAATCTTCTTTCCTATCGTTACATTGAAAGGCATGAGGATGTCTTCTTTACAGTCAGAGCTAAAGATGAAGCCAAGCTTTTTCAAAGGCATTGGTTTGACTTGGGACCTTCAAGCTCATTTCCAAAATAAGATAGGAAAATGTTTAGAAAGTAATAACTCTCCGCTTATTATTGACTCATTGATTTTAGTGAGAAGTACTTAAGTTCATCTTATGGAATTTAATCTACTACAAGGTACATTTACAAACATATCTTAGGTGTAGAAGATAACCTAAAACAAGCTCTTGAAACTAAAACAAATGCAGACTCAAGTCCAAAGTCTTGGACTAATGGCAAAGCACATTTAGATTTTTATCATAACAGAAACATACTTCTTTTTTTACTCATGACAAGAATAATTTCTTCTATATGTTTTAAGCTCCCAATTCCACCTACAGATTTATCTTTTATATAAAGCATAAGCATTTGGATTTGCTTTAGTGCTTTTTAGTCTGTTAAGAATATTGGACAGAAAGAAAAAACTGGCATAAAAATACTGAACTATTTAAAATGAGAAACTGGTATAAACAGAACACACAGTTGTTCCAATATTATATTTTCCTCTTAAGTAATTTTTCCAGTACTGAGGATTAACAATGCTGGGTAGATGCACGTTTCTTTAGTTCATTGCATTACAGACTGGTGTTTGTACAGACTTAGCCCTTGCTTTTCTGCAGGTATTTCTACTGCCTGAGAGATGTGCATGACAAGTTTTGTATAGCTGTGCCCTTTTTTTTGTCTTTACATTAGTGCAGGCTGGAGTCTGCACAACCATCCTTCCTCACTGCTGTATGAAAGAACGTGCACACTCATTGGATGTACATCTGTGCCACGTAACTCCATTCTAGAGAGTCGTGTATACTAGCTCAACAACAAATGGCTTGTGCTTACCATGAATATTTTGGGGTGGTAACCCATATAAGTTAAGATTTTTCGCATAAGCAGTTTCCGTAATCATCTATTTCTCTCCTGGTAAGAATTTACTTAGGACATTCAGATACCTCTCTTTTTCAGATTTAGGATTTTATATGGTGTGACATTAAAAGAAAAACAAATTGTATTCTCAGACAGAGCATTATAAAACTTTTTCTAATGAGACTTGAGGCTTGACAAGTCTTTTGCTTTGTTACTGCATTCAGCAAACTTTTGTGCTAATAAATCTATTCTGACCTACTGTACTTTAGATTGAGAGAGAAACTGTGTTCTGTTCCTATGTGTTTGTGAGTGCATGGCTGTGTGTACAGGGAGAAAAATCAGTATTAAGTCTGCATTTTGTTATAGCTAATAGCCTCTACTTTACAGTATCACTTATAATGCTAAGCAACGTAATTGGTATCTCATTTAATTTCTGTAATGAGAGATGTTATACTTCAGTGTTGGTAAAATACATTGGTAGATTTATTCCTTTGCATGGGTATATGGGGTGGGAGAGTTGGATATGAAGAACATATGGGTCAGCAGTCCCCAGGAAGGAAAACAGCGTGGGGATTTTCTGAAAACCCAATTAATAGCAACTTATTTTCCAGTGATAGATGCTCTATCAAATATTAATGAACTTTGCTATTTATTGAAGAAATCATTTCCCAAGTTTATGGCATAGACATCTATTATCTAAATTAGTTCTAGAGAGTCAAGTTTTTCTGGTGCCTGTAGGATTTGAGAGTTCTTTTCTGACACTTTTTAAGGTAAGCACTTTTTAATGTACTTCAGTGATTACCATTTTATATATTCATTAGTAAATTTAAAGAAAAGGTGATTAAAAAGCTCAAACATCTAAGTGTCTTCTGTATTTCAGCCATGATAACCTTGGATTTTTGATCCTCAAGATCCTGAGCGTTTCCTGCCCTACACATTTTGAAAGCTGGAGCCATCTGTTGTCAAGTAGCATGAGTACATAACTTTCCAGGGGATTACCTCAGACACTATCTCTCTGGAATTCAAGAACTGCTGCTTCTTGTAAACCCTTTTCTTCCCCAGACATTCCCTATGCTAATCTCTCTAAAGTAAGCGGTAGAAAAGAATCGTGGTATCATAGAATGGCCTAGGTTGAGAGAGACCTTAAAAATCACCTGGTTACAATCCCCTGCCATGGGCAGGGCTACCGTTCACCAGATAAATTTTCTCCGGAGTCCATCCAACCTGGACTTGAATGGGGCATCCGCAGCTTCTCTGGGCAGCCTGGGTGCCTTGCCACCCTCTGAATAAAAACTTTCCTCCTAATATCTAATTTGAATCTTGCCTCCTGTAGTTGGAAACCATTCTTCTTTGTCCTATCACTATCTGCCCATGCAAAAAGACATTCTCCCTCCTGTTTATACACTCCCTTTAAGCACTAGAAAGCCACAGTGACATCTCCCCAGAGTCTTCTCCAGGCTGAACGCTCCCAGCTCCCTCAGTCTTTCTTCATAGCAGAGTTGCACCAGCCCTCTGAGCATTATGTGGACCTCCACCCCCCTGCTGGCCACCCCTCTTTTGTTGCAGCCAGAATACAGCTGGACTTTCATGCTCAAAGTGCACAATGCTGACTTATGTCCAGGTTTTCATTCACCACAACCCCCAGGTCCTTCTCTGCAGAGTTGCTCTGAATCAGTTATTCTCCCAGTCTGTACACAGACATCTGGGATTACCCCAACCAAATTGCAACACCTTGCATTTCACCTTTTTGAACCTCATTAGGTTCTCGTATGCCTTCTTTTCAAGCCTGATCAGGTCCCCCTGGGTGGCATCTCTTCTTTCTGTTGTGTCACCTGCACCATGAAGCTTGGTGTCACTAGCAAACTTGCTGAGAGTGTACTCATTCCCACTATCGGTGTTATTGATTCAGATGTAGGAGAGCACGAATTCCAAGACTGAAGCCCTGGGGGATACCACTCATCCTGGGACTCCTTCTGGACATATAGCAATTGACCAATATCCTCCAGCTGATGCAGAAATTAAATATTTATTCCCTGTTTTTTTAAGTGGCATCAATGCATATTCCAATACCTACATGGGAATAACACTTTAACTCTGTGCACTGTTTTAGAGCAGTCAGACTTTCCTGGCTTCTTTTAGATGAGCTTTTCAAAGCTTGCCAGGATGATAAATCCTGCACGCAGACGAGTTGCCCTCTGTGGCTGCTTCAGCTGCTCCAGAGAAGAAAAATAACAATATTAGTCTTCTTTCCTCAGGAGATTCGAATTTCAGGTGTTTCTGAGTTTTGATCCCAACTCAGATGCCATGTCCGCTTGCACATGTCAGGAAAACTCTGTCCTTCTCTCCATTTGCATAAAAGCAGCAAGAATTGGTGTTGGCTTTGGGTAGTGAGAAGACAAATTAGCTGACATTTTAAAAATGTTTTCCAGAGATTATGCTCACATGAGGTGTATCTTTCAGGACTGCAAAATATTTGGTACATGTCTATATCACTACTGCAGCAGGATATTTAGTCAGTGGTAGGCTGGGATAGAAATAGTTTAACAAGTGTTTCCAGAAAAAAATGAGTAGTATCATATTAAATACTACAAGAAGTAAAGAAAAGTACTCCTAGTAATAATGTTTTTACTAGATTTTTGCCCTGAAAAAGGCATCCTACTCTTTACGTACTGCAACTAAGTAGAGCTGCAAGCCACAAGCATGAAAATGTGTGTCTCTCATGATAGAACATATGTCAGCATTGAGAGAAGAATATTCCCTAAAGAAATGGGAGATTATTTTAGTTTTGTTCTCTCTTCCATTAAGCACAATAATTAATAAATTACCTATACTGATGTAACAACTCTCAATATCTGTTCTGTAACCTGTACAGAACAGCAAAACATTAATTATTCTGAAGTTAGGTATTATCAACACCTGTGATTCCTTTATGAGTATTTTTTTAAAATAATAATATATATATAAAATAGCAGTGACATGTAACTAATTATAAATGCAATTGGAAATCTGGGACTGATACCCTGGTAGCGGCTGGGTAATACAAAGCAAAACGTCAGTGGGAATGCGCTTAGGACAAATGCTGCTAAAAAAAAAATTAAAAATAAAAAAATCTACAACATCAGCAAATAAACCAACAAGCAAATAAAATGTCAGATATAGAAAAAAAGCTTTGAATATAGATTAAAAAAAAATATTTAGTTGTAAACTTGCACTTTAATCTTTTCATCCCAGAAATAGGGTGGGTTTTATACTATCTGTTGGCTCCTCTCCTGATTTCAGTAAAATAGTATTGAAGTATATATTGAATAGTACTGAAGTCAAATCAGCTGAAAAAGAAAGCAATGCTTGGGCTCTGAACTGTCCTGAGTACTTGCACTTGACAGAGTTGTGTTCTGAATGGATATTCTTGCATTACGTTTGCTTGTGTGCTGAGTCTCAGAGATGTGGTGAGAGTCAGGAGGACATTTTTGGGTAGTTAGTGATTTTTCTTTATTTCTATACATTTCCTTTTCATTTTTTTCTTCTGCAGCACTATCGTTTCTCCTGCAGCACTTGAACACCGTGTCATCCATACATATCTCATTTAATTAGTTCTATACCTTCTACTACTGACAGACAGTAGAGCAAAACAGTATTTGTGAAAACTAGGTGCTGGAATCCATTTTTGTTTTTTACAGAATAATTTTAATAAAACTAATATTCATTTCGTAAATCATCATGCTTTAAATATATAAGAACCGTTTAAGAACAATGTTAAACACTAGAAAATGTACCATATTTTCTGTAGGTTTGTAATTATATGGGGTGATGTAGATGTGCATTCATCACTGCATCAGGACATGAGCCAGCAACATGCCATTGCCACAGAAAAGCCTAATGACATCCAGTGTTACATTAGATAAAGTATTGCCAGCAAGAAGAGGTAAGTGTACCTTCACCTCCATTCAGCACTGATGTGGCCACATTTGCAGTGCTGACTTCAATTCTGGTCTCCTTGGTGCAAGACAGACACACTGGAGAGAGTCTGACAAAGGGCCTGATGAGGAGAGGATGAGAGAGGTGGGGCTCAGCCTAGAGAAGAAAAAGCTTGGGAGGGATCTTATCAGTGTCTAAATATTGGAAGAAAGGAAGCAAGATGATAGATGTTAGATCATCTTGCTTCATCACAGATAACTGACAGAGGTTGCCCAGAGAAGCTGTAGAGTCTTATACTCTGAGATCTTCAAATGCTGCATGGATCTGGTCTTGGGCAATCTGCTCTATGTGGCCCCCTGCTTGAGCAGGGTTCTTTGAGCAGATAAACTCCAGTGGTCCCTTCTGACCTCAATCACTGTATGATTCTGTCATCTATCTTCAATATGACAAAATTTTGATGGAAAGTTTTGAAGTATTTTGTAATTCATCATATTCAGAATGGAAAATCAAAACACTGGTGATCGTAACAGGCACAAAGGATCAATTAAATAGTAGCTTTTAATGAAGTAGTCAGAGAAGAGTGCCATACATTTCAATTAGTTCAAGTTAGATAACATCGTACATTTAACATTTTACAAGATGTTTGAATGTTAGTGTGAAGGCTTTTTATACTGAATTCTCTTCAAATGCTCTCACTTTCGCATTACAAAATGAGGTCTATGTGCCTAACTTTATGCATTACTCACTGAGAAATGCTTTTTTTAAAATAAATATTAGATAGATAACTCTCTCAGAGATTTACACCGCCTGGTTTCCAAAATCATAACAACATTTTGTACGGAGGACATGGCATATGCTTACGGTGCTGGTGCAGAGAGTGAATTAGCAAAATGTCTTCACTGTTTATTTTTAAATTATGCTTTTCAGAACTATGAACACATGGGCATGGAAGCAATTTAATTCCACTGTGACAAATGCTTTTTCCAACAATTTTTCTGCACTAAGAACAAAAATAAAAAACTGTTTGAAAAAGCTTGGGTAATGACTCTAAAACGTTATCTGCTCAACTGAATTTAAGAAAAACGGCTAATTTTTGCTTTATTTCACAATTGCAAAAGCGTTTGCCTTAGCTGAGACTGAACCAACAAAAGTACTGACGAATAGCCATGGCTCACATTGTCAGTGTAACAAAGCTCCAAGCACTTCTGCAGTCACTGTAAGGTGTGTTCAGTTGGCTCTGGGCTGTGCACAAATAGTGTTTTTACATTCAATAGCCTTGAATTAGATTTGCACTCACAGATGGTCCTGAGTCATAAAACTCAAGCATCACCTGAATTCTGACTGAGAATGTTTTGGACTCAGCCTAATCACTGTCTAAATCTATTTCTTCTACCTCATTATAAAACATTTGTTAAATAAATTATCCTGCTAAGAAACTATCTGTTTTAATCTAGCTTTGACAAAGAATCTGAGATGTGTCATGCTATTGTTCTTGTCCTGATGCTTCCCAACAGTGGTTTTAACAGCTGAAACATTGTACCATCCTCTAAAGGGTATCAAAATTTTGTATGGATATTACAGATGTTAGCAACATTCATTGAGCATGTCATCTCATTAGGCAGATTCTACTCTCTCAATACCTTATGTGTAACTGTACAATCAATGGAAATATAGATATTATAAATGCCAAAAAGCTCGGCTAAGTTGTTAAACCAGAGCAAAGAAAG
>JAOWBP010001590.1:13411-45010 GCA_028571105.1 Tragopan temminckii | reverse complement strand
CCCCTCTGTCCTTCCCCTCCCTTCCCCTCCCCTCATCTCCCCTTCTTTTCCCTCCCCTCCTCTCCCCTCCCCTCTTGCTATTGTCTATGATTGCATCATTTTTTTTTCATTCACCGTAAGTGCTATGAATGAGATTTTGTTCCAGTTAGGTATGAAAAATTGATAAAGCTAAAAGATGAGTTTTGAGGCTAGAGTGGATTCAGGGAGTAGGAAAGAAAAACAAAAGAGGACATCACTATGGTTCTGACCACACATTTTGAGATTTTCCTGGCACTCTAGAGAGTATGAACTATAGAAAAATACTTGCATCAGTAAACATACTGGTTTGTGTTATAGCCACAGTATGCATGATGAAGTTAGGATACACATTAGTTCAGCAACACCTGACTTAGGATATGTGTATATCTTATGGTTAACCATGTTCTCATTTATGAGTGTTAGCTTGGTCAGTCTTATTATTCACACCAAAAAACAATAGCTGGGAGTGTAGATTAGGAACTTTGTTTTGTGGTAACTCGTGCTTGACTCACCCTCTTTATAGAGCATATGTGATCAAAAACAATGAGAGAGCTCAGAGTTCAAAGCATGGTTTTCACAGGAGCCCAGATAAGCTTTTCTGCTGCACACAGTATAGTTTTTAGGAAATAAGTCTATAGCTCTCAAAACTAGCACTGTGAGGTACGACCTCAGTCCCTAAAAGATCATTGTGCAGTTTCTTTCTAAACAGAAAAGGAAGTGATTGCCAGCTTTGGGGTATGTGCTTACACACGTACATTGAACTGATCTGTTGGTAATATGTTAGAAGTGCTAGGTTTTTTTTTTTGTTTTTTTTTTTTGTTTTTTTTTTTTTTTTAATTGTAATTTTTACGTTACTGGTGAGTACACTATCATGTCAATAATCCAGTAAATCCTGGTAAGCATCATGTCAGGGTGAGACCTAAGAATATTGCCTTTTCCTTCAGCCATTCTCTGACTTTTCCAAGGAGGAAATTGGATAACTGAGTCAGAACAAGCTCTGTCTAGGTCTGTCTTGATGTGAATAAGTCAGTGTACCTGGCTGTACTGAACAAATTGAGTGATCTTGCTTGGGTGGTCAGAATCAAGTTTTAATGACCCTGGTGAGTTGCACATTACAGACATAGAAGGACAAATCTCAGTCTCAGTTGCCACCTCCAAATGTAGGTTGCTGTGCAAAAATTCAGTTGCAGGATGACCCCAGTACACCCCAGGAATAACAGTCTCATCTATGTTTCCAGCTCTTAACTTACTATATTATTTCATTTCTATTTCTATTTCTGTTTATTTGATGATGAAGGATTGTTTATTTATAAAGAATCATAGAATCATAGAATTGTTCAGGTTGGAAAAGACCTTAAAGGTCATCGAGTCCAACCTCAGCCTAACCATACTACTCTAACAACACTCTGCTAAATCATAGGTAATGATATGATATTTATATGATTATATTTAGATTATATTTATTACATCATATGTAATAAACATGTATCAGCTTCAATGATAATTTCTGCAGTTGACAGTGGGCAGGTTTGTGTACTTCTTTCAGTGAATATATGATTAAAAGGACCATGCATGTATATTTATACATAAAAGGTCTACACATATATGCATAAATATAAACACGTTATCTTCATGCTCCAGTTAATTGTCAGTAAATGTTATTGAAAATTCTTTCCCTGGAGACGAATTTCAATAGGAAAATTAAAAAAAAAAAAGAAAAGATAATGTATCTGAAACAGGTGTAATGTTTAGGTTCTATGACTGCACTTTGTTTTGCTATTAGGGTAGGCCTCACTTCAAGTTATACAACCTGGTTTTCTTTGTAATTATTATTTTTACAAAGATGTAAATCAGATTAAGGTGGCCTGATGCCAAAGGCGCTACGTGTGTTCTATAGACCTTGCAAACTCAACTAGATTTCCCATGAGCTCTGAGATCACTCTGAGGGCTCACCACTTCTCTGATGCTTGAAAAGCAGTGACTTTCAGGTACCAAATTCTGCCTCCTTTCTTGTTAACAAATAACCAGCCAGTTATTCAAGAAAAGTTAAGCAGAAATCTGCTGGTAGGGAGTCACACCACAGAATACTAAGTGATTTCAACAAAGTGGGAAGGGGTCTGTTACAGCCCCCTTCATTGAGATATGACACACATCTGATGTTTTTTGTATGTTCTTGTGCCTTTTCTTCTCTTCTACTCTAGCCATCAGTTTAATGAGTGTTGACCCTGTCAATACCAATTTCCTCTTCTCAGGACACCACATTTAGAATTTGGTGGGCATTCAATAGAAATTTACTGTTGACTGGGTAATTTGAGTTCATGTGTGTGGTGAAAAATTAGTGAGGAGAATTACCCAGAAAAGTGGATGCCATGACAATGCATGTCACCATGGTGTGACCAGCTCTGCTGACATAGGTTTCAAAAGCTCTCCCCCTGTGAAAATGGGGCCTGTTTGCAAATTAATTAGTTTCTGGCAGCAGCTTGATTGTTGACCCAAAGTTTGTAGAGTGGAAAAACAATCAGATTAGTGTGTTCAATATAAAGGCCCAGTGCGGCACTCAAGTGCAGTTTGCCAAACTGTTGAAGCCGTGAATAGAGTGAAACAAATTCTTTTTTGAGAAGCCAAGGCAAAGGTTAAGTGTGATGTGACTGGAGCACGCTGGCTGCCGCGGGGGGAGGAGGGGGGGGTGGAGAATTAGAGGTTTCAGCCATACAAGAATGGAGAGCACTAAGCAAGTTGCATTGAATTTAATGAAATTCACAGCTTCAGACCAAAGTGTTTGGCAGAGTCTGTGTTAAAAGGAGAAATAAGATGGCTTTGTTTTGAGAAGTTTTCTTTATACAGTCTTGTTGGAGTTTGGGGATTGAGCCTTTAAAGACTATTAGAAACACTTCCTGAGCCTCCATACTTTTTCTGGGCACCTGCAAACTTTGAGGTTTGTACCAATTCTTCCCCATCCCTGCCACGTATAAACTCTCTTTATCTCCACTGATTCTACCCAAGACTCCCATTCATCACCTCCTGTCTTTGGGCAGGTTTCTTTTAAATTGTGCTGGTTCTGCAACTCACAAGCAGGCATATCAGAAATCAACTCCTGTGAATAGATAACTAGTTAAAATGTGTTATTCAGTTGCGGAGACAAAAGTTAGATACTACAAAAATGCCACAGTCCAGATATTTAGTTGATAATAAAGTAAAATATCTACACTGCATCCAAGAAAATCTATTAATTTCTGCTCACTGCAGTGCTCACTTCACGTCATTCACAATATGCCTTATTTCTTCAATGTCTATTTTTATACAAATCTGCTTCTTAAATTCATTTATGTCATTTGCTGTTTTTAATGCTTTTAGAATATTTTCTCTACATCACTGTAAAAATACACATTTTTATTATTATTTTCCCAGTATGCAAATAGAAAAGGTAAATGCCAGTTCATATGGAGGACACGATATTTATGATGTAGTATTCTCTTCTACCAGTATCTTGGCTCTGTTTGCCTAGTTCAGAAAACAGAATAGAATTAAGCAGAGAGAAAACAAAGAAGCTGGGTTGAGAAGCTGAAGGGTTCCACCACAAATCCATCAAGTAACTGAGCTGCCCTGCACATTTAGCAGAGCAAATGGTGAAAGCTCTGTCCTTGGAGATGTTCAAGGTCAGACTGGATCAGGCTCTAAGTAACCTGATCTAGCTGTAGATTTCCCTGTTCATTGAATTGGAGTTGGATTAGATGACCTGAAAGGGTCCTTTCCAGCTCACAAGACTCAATGATTCTACGATTCCATAAGAGGACGCAGCACCTGAGTCTGTTCCAACCTCTTTCCTCCATTCCGTAAAATCATGAGTGTTACTTTGCAGCTCACATAGACTTGGTGATTTGTTCTTAGTAATGGGCTGAACCTAACTCCTTTACACTAACATTCCTGAACCGTGAATTTCTTGTCCCAAAAGGCATTCAGTGTTGCTTGCAATTAACACAACTGATTGCTCAAAGCCAGCACCTGATGTGGCATGTAGCCAGCGGTAACATAATTGGCTCCTTAAACGGGCAAACATCCACTTCAGAGTGGAATTTGTGATGAAGGAATTCATAGTTCAAAGTAAGTCAGGTATTTGAATACCTGGTCTATACATTAAAACCTCAACTAGCATTAGACACATCTGAATTATGTTGCAGACTCGAAGCCTCCCTTTCTCTGTCTCCACAACTTCCCCTTCTCTTTGTTCATGAAACTGTGTAAATTCCAGTCTGAATGCTTGTAAGGTTAAGTAATTGCTTTTGTTCTTTGGGTTATTTAATTACAAATCTCAGTAGATGACAGGTCCTCTGCACTAAAGGAAGACATCACATTTGCACAGTTACTGTATCCCAGCACAAATGTGTGTGGCAAATCAGTGACTGCAGATTTATTCATGCCCTCTGGGACCTGCACTGCCTTTTCAGCTTAGCATGCAATATGATTTAAATTACAGCTTGTGCAGAGCTGTGCCTTGGGATTACACTCCATGTTTCCAACTGTTTATAGTTCAGTGAGCTTTAACCTCTGTGATTCTGAAAATTAAATAATGTCATGGCTGATATCAAACTGATGGCTGGTACTAGATTGCTAAGTACTGTCTTGTATAAAAATACTATTTTTACAGCAAAGTGGAAACATCAGTGTATTTTAAAATGATAATACATTCAGATAATTCAAGAACACAATTCAAAAGTCACACTAGCAAAGAACAGCAAGGCTAATATTAAGCTCAATTCTCAAGGATATATTCTACTGCATTTAGCATTTACGGCTACTGACTGTACTAGAGTAGGACATGGCCTAATACTTTGCGATCAGACAGACACAGAGCACACAAGATCAAGAAATGTAGCTGAAGGATCTGTTGTAATTAAATTCAGATTTGTTAATTCATTGCAGACTTTAATTATTTGTTAAATACTACTATGGATCAGATTTTACATCTTGAAGACCCTTCTGTGCTGTAACTGTAAGACATTTTGATATTTTTATAACCTGTCAATAGAAGAGCAGCAAAAAACACCTGGTTACAAACCTGTATATTTCAGTTTGGCATGTAATTTCCCAGCAGATCAGTTTTCATCTTTTTTCAGCATTTTAATTGATACAACAGCTTTTAGCAATTTTTCTTTGTTTAGCCCAGTGTGTCCAGGACAGATTCCGTTCCAGTTGTGCTTAAACCACTTCACTGGGTTCCTCTTCAGGTTCCACCAGGCAACACCTGTGAAACAAAAGGGTGGAACAGATGTCACCACCAGCATAATTTAGTCCTTACAGCCTTATTCGCGACGGTGGTGTAAGGAAGAGAGAACAGGAAGGGAGAAGGACAAATGGGAGAGACAAATGGATTGCTATTTTTTCACTTGTAAAAGTAGCATGTTTGAACAAATAAATAAAATAAACAAAGCAGACCCAAATTCCTCATTCACAGAATGAATGAGGACAGATCAGCAGAAGAAAAGACTTGACAAATGGATTCTCATTTGATGTCTAATTTTTTTTTTTTGTCAGAGCAGTAGATCATGAATAGCCTATTTTACAGCAATGCTAAATTGGATTTTTCATAGTCAGCTGTAGAGCATCGTATATTACTTAACTCAGGCTTCAGCATCAAGCTTTTAGGTTTCAAAGTGGTGTCAAATGTACCCCATCCTTTGCTCACTTATAAGATTACATGGGTGTATGTCAATACACACTTGCTGGATAGCTGTCTATTAGATTTCATTCTCTAATAAGCATGTAAGGTATCATTTTGCACGCTATGCAGTAAAAAAGAAAAAAAGAAGAAAAAAGGGTTGAGTTCTAAAAACCAATTCGCCAGCTAATAACTAACACTCAGAAAAAGTGAACGCCTCAGATGATGTGTTAGTAAACAAAAAAAAAAAAGAAGGACCGTGTTATTGAAATGTGATAGCACTGTGGTTAAGAATTTTAAAAGCAACACTGTTCTCTGGAAGTTTCACTGTACAAAAACCTGCCTGAGACTAAACCACCAAGAATGGACTCCATCTTTTTGAACACTTTTTGTCTCAGTACTAAAATCTATATCACTGTAAGCTGAATACTTCATGTGTTAGAAAGATGAGATTTCCTGTAGTATTATCAAGTTCTGACATTGTTATACTTTAAAACTTTGGAACTACTGTTTCCCTTATAGTATCATGTAAAATTTGATGTTCCTGGGCTATTTAGAGCTTCCACAAGCATCCTAAGTAAACAATGAAAAAAATAGTACCCCTTCGAACTTACATTTTAAAGAAATAGGTTGCCCCATATTCTTATTAGTTTCCTGGATTATGGAAAAAAATATTTTTAACATATGTTTATATGTATACATTTCCTTGCCTGTTGGTATGTAAAGATTTCTGTTCAGATAAATGCAGCAAGATTTGCAGAAAGATTTTATTAGATAAATTAGATAAAGAAGAAACCAGACAAACTTTCAGGGACCAAGATCTTTTTTTCAGATTGATGTTCAGAAAAATAGAAAAAAAAAGTTATTTTAAAAACCATGTTTCACATTTTGCCCTTATGAAATATTTGAAAGCATTAAGTTGCAATACGTTATCTGTAAACATAGCCATATATCTGAGAATTGGTGTTTATTATTTTATTGCTATTTCAGTAAAATTCAAGTTGCCTGATAAATATTTAGTGTTCCATTGATGGCAATGAGATTAAACTAGGCCCTCTGCAAACATGAAGTATTTGTGCCATGGGAAGTGCTCATGCACAGAAACATTGTAGTTACAATTCAGACTTCTTAAACCCTGGAACTTGAAAGAAAAGTAGGTAGAAAACACTGGGTGTTACATTTACCAGGGATTTTTCCTGGAGATAACATGAGTTACCAATAAGAGAAATAAAACAAAAAATTCTTTTTAAACTGACGGCTCCTTGCAAGCAGAAGGCAATGTAGAATAAAGACATGAGATGCAGAATTCAAGTTTTATAGTGCCCACAACAGAAAATAATAAGTTTTTTAAGACAGGGAATTTGAACAGTGGACAAATGTAATGTTTATAGCAGACAACTGAGTGCCTCTTATTAATTTTATGCATTGAATACAGGATGTACAAAACTGAGGAAAACAGACAAATAATAACAGAATCATCAATACATAAGTTATGCTGAAGGAAACAGAGGTAACTGTCTTTTGTCAAATTCATGAATTCTTGGTTTCTCATGTGCTTTCAGTGATTCTTACAATAAGACAGATGGCATATACATCTGATAGACAAGCTTCAAAACTCATATGGGTCTGTACAAGCATGTATTAAAACCACTGGTTTGTAGCGTCCAGTACAAATGTATAAACATACATATAAAAACCCATGCTTGCATCTTAGAAAAAATTATAAGTTCCAAATATGATTGAAAAAAGGGAAGAAAATATAGGAAACCTTGTTCGTAATTACCAGTATTCTTCTCATGTATGGAAGTGATGGCTCAGTATTGTGATAGTACATCCAGTAGAACTGCCACTATCTGCATTTCACACATAATTACAGGTCTTAAAAGCATAGTGGTAATTCCCAAGCTACATATGAATAACCAACCAAATGAACAAACTAGTAAACAAAAATGTTTTAGGTTGTTTTTGTTTTTGTTGTTGTTGTTGTTGTTGTTTTTTTTGTATTTTGTATTTCCTGATTTCTGTGATAGTGTTTTACACACTGTGAAAGCTCAGTCAGGCACACAGCTCTCATCACTCGCTCATTCCTTCAACCTCTGTTTCCTATTCTTCTGCTTCTCTGAAGGAGCTCATGCTAAAGGCAGAAAAAGCTTCATGAGAGGGAAAGATGCAAAACTATTTTCCATGAACTAGTGAATCCTCTCAGGGCTGTAAAATGGCTTGTCACTGCTAATAGTTCTGCTCCATATTTCACATACTTTTGCACTTGAATGTTTTTTTTATTTTTATTTTTTGCTAGACCTCTACTGGTAGAAACAGTTACTTAAACATATTCCACAGTTTCCTGTTCATTACTGAATATCTTTTCCCACATTTCATTCTTTTATTACTGTTTAAATACTTTTGCTAAGCTTCCTGCTGTTTATGTATCACAATCGTGTGCTGCAATTCTTCCCTCACTGCCTTTAAAAATACTGAAATTGTGAGACTGATACAATTTCACACCAAGAAGGTTTTCATTCTTACAAATTACAGTATTTGCATCAATCAGGGAGTTTAAAAAAAAAAAAAAAAAGGAGAGAGAGAGAGAGAGAGAGAGTTTACTTTTATGGATTAAAAGTACAAAAGTACGTACCAATCAAACAAAATTTGAAGAGAACAACTTTCTTACAAAGCAGTGCAAGTGGTAACTTTGCCCATCCTTGCTATTTCAAGCATCTCCGTGGTTTTAAGCACACATGCGCTATCAAATATTTTGTCTTATTTGTTCATTTGTTGTTTTTGTTTGTTGTTCGTTTACTTTGATAATAGATCTAAGTTTCATGTCATTAATAAATTAGTACATTACTTCAGTATACATGCTGTTAATTTCTTATGTTGACTGAAGCTAAACTGGAATCACTTATTTTTCTCACATGACTACTGAAAAAGGTTGTCATAAGTGATGTTATCACACTGAATACCTCAGATTGTGCTGAGGGGTTTTGCTTCCGCTTACAGACGCCTTGCTGCATTTCACATTGCTATGCTGCGCTGACAGATCAATTAAAAACAGTCATTCACCCAGTCCTTCTTCCAGTCTTTGCTGCCATCCCTCATTAATCTTACTTTAAAGGATTTTACGGCAAGTTGCTATGCACTAGCTGTGAAAGTTAGTTACAACAACAAAATCTTTTTCATAGTTTGACAAAAATGACCTTAGTTCTGTGGTCACATCTAAAGAATTTAACTAAGAAATCAAATTGTAGGAGGTTGGAAAGGTAGGAAATGGCTACAGGAGCATTCTCTGCTGGATTACTGCTTCAGAACTGGCTCAGGCTGAGGATCATTTCCTGATGACTGATTGTCCCTCACTGTGAGAGGAGATGATGGCAGAGTCCTGTCTAGTTTTTTGAAATGACGTCTGGGAAGAGATTGTTTTTACAGATATAAGATCCCTTTCTCACACTTCAAATTGAACCTGGCAGTATAAATTCTGGATGTTTTCTTCCTATTTTGAAAATAGATTATTTTTGACTTAGGGGCCATGTCAACCCATAGGGGTTCAAGACGTAGGCAGAAAAATAAAGAAATATATGTGTGGATGAATGGTGCTGTTGGCAGCAGAGTAGAGCAGTGCACAGAGCTGACATTTTAAGAGTTTAAGCCCAAGGAGACATACAGAGGCTGAAGACATACTTGTCAAGTTTCTGGTGTTCAGTTTAAGGTTTCACATGCTTTTCCAGTTGTGCAGATGATGGCTGTCCAACTTTCCCTTCAGTGAAATGTGGTTGCCTTGTTAATTCCCAGCTATTCCTCACATAGAACCAGGGTGCACATCCAGAGGAGGGTCACAAAAATGATTGAAGGGATGGAACGCCTCCCCTATGAGGACAGTCTGAGAGAGCTGGGGCTGTTCAGCCTGGAGAAGAGAAGGTTCTGAGGAGACCTGAGAGTGGCCTTTCAGTATCTAAAGGATGGCTATAAAAAAGAAGAGGACAGACTCATTAGTAGGGTATGCTGTGACAGAACAAGGGAAATAGTTTCAGATGAAAAGAGGGAGATTTATGTTGGATATAATGAAAAAGTTTTTTTACATTAAGGGTGGTGAAGCATTGGAACAGGTTGCCCAGAGATATGGTGGATGCCCTGTCCTTTGGAGACACTCAAGGCCAAGCTGGATGGAGCTCTGAACATCCTGAACTAGCTGTAGGTGTCCCTGTTCATTGGAAGGGAACTGGACCAGATGACCTTTAAGTGTCCTTTCCAACTCAAATGATTCTGTGATTCTACAACTTGGTTCCTGCATCATCCTGTGCTAGGAGCTGGGCTGATAGGGGCATGCTCCCTTGACCCTCAGGACACTTTTCTGCAACTTCTAATTTCCAAGTTATGAAGAGAAAGATTTTTGCATCAAGGCTTAATCACATATCTTGCAATATTTAGGAAGGTCTTAGAAAATCATGAGTGCAATGAAACAGGTTTGTTTTCTTCAGTTTGGTTTCATCTACCACAAACTGCTTGGGCATCCACAGTGACTTGTGCTCTACCAGTGAATCCTCAGATTTTACAAAAGCCATTGCAGTACTCAGCCAAAGTGTGTGACATTCAAATTAGAAAAATCTTTTTCCTTCATTGTCTCCTTGCTCCACTTCCTCTTGTAATATATCATTTCTTTACAAAAAGACTATAGTTATTGTCACTAAGCTAGAGCTCTGAAGATGGAGGTTACACAGTTAAGACACAGGCTTTCCAGTATTTTAATTTCCAAGTATCAACGTAAAGAAAAGAAAAAATGACTGAGAGGGAAGAAACAAGTTTTTAGCTGAAAATCTCATCATTTTCTTTTCTAACATCATCTAACTTATTTTTTCAACAGAGAAGCTAGGAGATGCAGAAAAGTCAGATTAAATTATTTGTACATGAAGACAATATGCTGCAAATCTTTCTGTTCTGTGAAGGACAGTAGTTTTCTCAGTTTCCCAATTATTTTCTGTGGGGGACTAGTACAACAGTTTAAAATTAACAGTGTTGACAGATATATAACACCTCAATACATAGTCAGCAATGGAAAAGAGGTGTTAATTTTGGTTGCTGTTCTATAAGGCGATAATAATCACCTATTTTAAACTAAATAGGGTGGGTAGATCATAACCATTGTTTTGTGAGAAATCTAATTTATGTTGAGAATTAGGCTATAATTTTACTGAACTTTTGCATTCACTTTTCTTCACCATATAATTAACCATTCCAGGGATTCAAAACCACTGTTGTTTCTTTAGAACAAAGGCTTCAGAAACTGATGATTGCATCAGAGTTCAATATTTTCTTCTTCCTCCATCTTGTGTAAGCTAAAATATTAGTCACAAGAAATATTATATGTAGATTTCGGAGTAGTAGCACTGGCTGGTGATTTAAGCCTTGGCTTGTACTCAAGGCCTCATTTATACAACATGGAGATGCTAAGAACCCTAAATTAAAACTACGCTCTTCTTGAAATCACTTGACACAGTAGCAGTGATGACACTCGCAGTCAAAGCAGTGAGAAACCATAAGGACAAGATTCCTGGTGCTGAATTTGCATGAGTAAAAGCATCGTGCATATTTATTTATTTATTTATTTATTATGTGCACCCTTTAGATAGCTCCTGTCTGTATCCTGCTTCATAATAAGTAAATAAATAAGTAAATAAATTGAAATTACAGGAAGCCTTAGCTCAACCTTTAACTTCGTAGCCCTTACAATAGTCCAACTGTGTCATCATAAGTATTTTCACTAGGCAGTGTTTTTCTTTTGTTTTGTTTTGTTTTAAAAAAGGATATGAGGAGGGCATCCAAATCTACTACGGATAATAGCATCAGCAGTATTAGAAGACTGTAGTTCTTAACTATCAGACTGGCTTGACTCAGAGAAAAAAGTACCACTTGATAAATGTTACGAACCTTTATAACTTTCTGATGAGAATTTCTATTGCAAAACCAATGAGTAACTATAGTGTTTCTTATCCTGCAGAAGATGATACGATCTCAGTCATGGATGATTGGAGTGTCACCTCCACCTGCCCATGGCTTTGGGAATAGTGTATTTAAATCACATCTGCTCTGTGGTCTCTCCCTGCTTCTATCTTCTGTGTCAGTGTCTGAATGCAAGTTACCACAAAGCCCTACTATTAGCTCCATAGCAGCCTGAAGTTATCCGTTGTGCAGAGAGCATTCCCACTTTGAGGATGTGGTCTGATGCCAGCACCATTGTTGAGGAGCTTTGTTCTAAACTGTGAATCTATAAGATCTCAGCTGTGTTTGCCTGACTCGTTGCTTACAAGAGATATGTGAAAGTGGAAGAATTAAAATGAGCAGACTTTGGAAGAAGAGCATTGGTTGCTTTAGTGTTTTGCATACTACATTTGAGTGACTAAAACCTCAAAGCAATTTAGTTCTCTCATCAACATATATCAAAAGCTTTATCCTCTGGTGAACTTACCCATGGATCTGTTAAGCACATCTGTGACTGATGCTATAAGTCCTCCTCTCTGTGGGTAGTGGAGCTTGCTTTGATTTCAAGATCATATTTTCTGAGGACAATGTTTGCTTCTCTGACTTTGCTGGGTCTCAGTGGAGAGGCACTGTAACTATTTATGAAGTCCTGAGTAAATGTCTATTTCTTTCTTTTTTTTTCTTTTTTTTTTTTTTTTTTTTTTTTTGTTAAATTTTTAATTTCAGACTCCCTAGCACTGTTTTTCTCCTCTGGGTCCTAGTCGTTACCCTCCAGTAATTTTCATTAAATTATAGCAATTTCAATTTTACTGAGCATAAAATTTCCCTAGTTTCTTGCTGTGAACTGGTAAATTAGTCATTTTGACCATAACTATACAATAATAGGGGCATCCAGTTCAAACTCTTTACAAAACATTTCCTGAGAGAACTGACCTTTTGTTCCTGCCAAATGATGAAGAGATGACCTGAGCTTCTGTTCCCTCAGCTGGCTCAATCTTGACAGTTAAAAGCAATTTCTATGCCTTCCAGTTTATATATCTTCATTAAAATGCTAATACAATTCTATTAGCAATCCAATTTCTAATTTTTGTTGTTTCTTCCTATTGGTGTGTGTGTGTGTCTGCATTATTGTTGCTGCTAAAGAGTAACATTTATAAAAGAACAGATGCAAATTGATTTTCCTTAGCTTTTTCTGAACTCGAAGTGCTGAAACAAGCAAAACACATTTTCATTACTTAACTAAGCAAACAATGGCTTATAAATCATAGAGGCAGCTGGACCAAGGTGTCGTTTTCATAAAGAGCCAGATTTTTCATGAAGGACAGTTTAATGGGCTGCTGCCAATGAAATGTCTGCAGAACTGGTAATTGCAGAAGGGCACAGAAAAAGTGGCGCTAGGAAGGTGTCATGTGGAGCTGAGAAATAGCTCCACAGTCAGGACATTTGGTTAAAGGAGGCTGAGAAAGGTGTGTGCTTTAATAATCTGCTTCTTGATGCTGATTACTTTAAATCAAAATACAAGTTTTTATTTTTAGCTTGTTCACATTGGCTACAAGATCAGAGAAGTGCTTTTAGCTGCAATTTTATTTTGATCATGTTTATGCCACGGCTTTGTTTCTCCTTTGATCATGCTTAAACATGTTTCAGACATGTTTGTTTGATGTATGCTATTTTTTAAAGCACTCTTCCACATTATATGGTTATGTGTTTTTTTAAAGCAGTGAGTCACTGCAAATTATTTGCTGTCAAATTATTTCTTAAATCCATTTTAACAAAACATGCTTTCTGGACTTCTAGCCAATAGGACTATCATTTTAAACAAGAACATGTTGAAATATTGTGATGGCTTTTCTGAGTGTTCCACTGGTTTGAGGCAGTTTTAGAGTCTCAAAATATCTTATAGTTCATGAACAGAAATTTGAAGTCATCCTATTTATCCACAACACCTGCAGTACACTGAGTTTGCAGTTGTCATCAGTTGTTTTGGATCAAAGTCCCACTTTCTATTCAATAAAACTTGCTTGAAGTTTATTCCAGTACTTCTTAGACAGCTATGTTGAATGTATGAAATAGGTCAACCCTGACAGGACCATTTTAAAATTCCCATGGGGAGCTCCTGATACTGAACTTGTTTAATTTTGCAATGTGAGGACACGCAGTCTCAATATTTGAACATATACCCTCATGGATAACATTCTTTCTTCTGCTGCATGGTTGAGCAATTAGGAGAGTCAAGCATAAGTCTCTCATCTGTGGGCAACATCTCCCTTCCCTTCATTAAAGAAGAGCAATTCAAAAACACTACACAGTCCATGGAGAGTACTATGTTGCGTGACTGCCAGCCGTCTGGCTGATTGATTCATCATGGCCCTAAACAGTTGTAAGCATGGTCTGAAGACCCAGAGTTAAATGCCAGTGTGCATCAAGCCTCAGGCAGGTCAAGCAGATCCTCAGCCAGTGAAACAGTAGAGAGCATGCTACAGATCATTAGCTTACGTCACCCCATGTCTCAGCTGAAGAACCTACTAAATCCCCTCTGAAAACATATACACACAATCATGACATTTCTTATATGATCATTATATTCATTCTGAACAGAAGTTAATCTATGTTTATATGTGTCAGAACACCTATAGCCTGCTCTCCCTTTATTTGATTCTTTACATAGGCACAAGTAATATGGAAGAGGGAAAAAAAAAGAACAAACATACAAAAAAACTAAGTAACAAGAACAAAGTTTGTATTATGTGAAGAACCATTATTTTATTGACTAAAACATATTGATTTAACTGGATGGATGAACGTATTGATTTAACTGGATGGAAATGCAACTTGAGGTTTGCACAGTAAGAAACACAAGAAACACAAAATATTCCATGACGTACTATAGATATGTTTTAATATGTGGCTGTATGAGCATTCTATTTTCAAAGATGTAGTTAGGATTACTACTGTAGTTAGATCACACTGTAGTTAGAATCGCTAATTGAAATCCTGAATTCCTTCCAGATGACCATTGCTAAGCAATATGTACAAAGTGTATTCACACATGTTCTGAATATGACCTTAATTATATCTGCCTTCTTCACAGCCCCTCTCTTCTGCTACTGCTCTTCTAGATGCATATTTTCAATCTCTTAATATTTTTTCTATAATTCTCGTATTTCTGTAACACTAGGCTTTCTTACTGTTCTAGTTTCATTTGTAAAATTATGAGACGGAAAGAAAATAATAATAATATGCTAACCTAGGGTAAGTTTATATAACCCTTACTATATCAGCAATAGTATTGACTCAAATGGGACTCCCCATGGGCTCATCGCAAGGCAGTGTAAAGTTAGAATTTTGATGCCTGATAACATAGTGATTTATGTTAGAATTCGATATCTTGTGATTTACAAAACCCATTGTGCTGGAGACAAATCATTCAAACATTTGGGGAATGCATTTAGATTTTGTTTGAATGTATTTTTTTTTACCTCTTTCACTAAGACCTTAAGATTGTAAAAGTAACCATGTGTGTTCAGATCAGTTCTTTATATTCGGTAGACCAGACCAATGTCAGGGTGTCTTCTTTCTTTGATGAATCCTTCCTCAGGCTGCCAGGTAGAGATTTTTAGAATGTAGATGTATGTTTCTTGTGATAGATCGTGTGAAAAATAATCATGATATTAACCATATTACAATGACTCAATTCATCTTAAGCCTTTTATCAGTGTAAACTGAAAACCATTAACCATTAAAAATAAACAAAATTTAGTAGCTTGAGTTCTTGTTTGTGAGATGCAGAGTTTAAGCTGATTACAGATTTTTGTTCCTTTTATTTGTCCAAAAATATTTATTTTAATAGAAAATAAGTAATAGATGCAATTCCACAGAGGTCTGCTCTGTGGCCTCTGTTGTTCAACGTGTTCATAAATAACCTGAAAAAGAGGTTGAACAGCAAGATGAGAAAGTTTTCACACGATACTAAGTTATTCAGCACAGTGAGACAAAGGAAGTCTGTGACGAATTACAAAAGAATCTTATGCAACTGGGTAGCTAAGCAATCAAATGACAAATTAAATTATTCTTGATGAATGATGTAGTGAAAAACCATGAGGAAAACAGACCTATCTTCATATTTAAAATGATCACCTGTGAACTGAGCATTACCACAGAACAGTAAAATTCTAGGGTTGTGGCACCTATTGTTCTATGAAAATTTCAACTTACTGCTTAGAAGCAGTCAAATCCATATTGAATTTTAGGAATTAATAAAAAAGAATTGTAGAATCATAGAATGGCTTGAGTTGGAAGAGACCTCAAAGATGGTCTAGTTCCAACCCTCTGCTATGGACAGCACTGCCAGTCACTAGACCAGATAGTCCAGGGCCCCATCCAGTCTGACCTTGAGTACCTACAGGGATGGGGCAACTTCCCTTGGCTTAAAAGGGAATTCAACAAAGAGTGCTGTTAAAGCTATCTTTAGGAATTCAACTGACTCTCATCTTGAACATTCAAGATATTTCTAGCGTAGTAATTATACAAATATATAAAAGAAAAAGTATAACCTAATTGTATAATAGACACAGCTAAACACATGCATGTATATATATAAATATATAAAGTATGTTGCTTACAAACACTGCCATCCTTATTATTGGACTGATAGTGCAAACTGGCAAAACAAAGTAAAGTTCATTATTTCCATGATTATATGGCAATAAACATACACTGAAAAGATGTTAATGCATGACACTAAAATAGCTTATAATTTCACAGAGAAACAGGGTTCTTTGAGTAGTTAAATATAGTTCATACTTAATTATCCCAGCACGATGTAAAATGACTATAAAACAGATTGGTAAATCTGTTGGATGTTGGATATGCCTTCTTTTTTCCAAATATAGTGAAAGATACCAGCTGAAGTATCTCTGTAAAATACAGTGATGAACCAGATTCACCGCTGGTATGAATTTTCTTTTATGAGTTCTATAAACTTTTCTTCCAAAACTGCTGACTTTTTTCTTTTTAAATAACTAATCAGTGTGTGTATCTTATGTATCCTCATTTGTTGATGTATTTTTATCCCAGTTTTTGAACACTAAGACATTAATACTTTTTATATATATAAGTTAGGAACATCACACTGTCTCAATATTGTTCTTTTTGGTTATTGATCAAAAATCAAAACATTCAAATAAACAACAAAAAATATCAGGAATATATACATAAGATTAGGAAGACATACTATACCACAGTTTTTAAGGAGATTCTACAGATGTTTAGTTACTCTAATTATAAGGTTAAGGTCTGTTCATTAAATGTCTGTAGCGAACTTTTCCATATTTTAGAGGTAAGAGAAATATAAACACCTGTCACCTCCTAAAGGTAAGGATGTACTTTATTCAGATATACTTATATGATGCAAAGATTGATTCTTGGAAAGTAAAGTCACACAGTTCTTGTAAAGAAGGCAAGTGATTTAATTCATGGAATTGTAACTTGAATAATGACACTGTCTTTCAGATCCCAGATTTATTAGTGCTCACCTGATACCTGAAAGTGATAATCCAGAAGATGACAAAATCTATTTCTTCTTCCGTGAAAATGCGATTGATGGAGAGCACACTGGAAAAGCCACTCATGCCAGAATAGGGCAGATCTGTAAGGTAAAATGATGACTTCTTTGTGTGACGGGGCACTCTGAGAATTTTCTTGACTGTAAACTATTCATTGTTCTCCTTGACACTACAATGAGACAGAGATCATCCAGACTGATAGTCACTTAGTTTTTTTTTAAAAATCATGCTCATCTTCTGAGGTTCGGAATGTTTCTGCAAAAGGTAAAATCTGTTACAGGAAAAGGAATAATTCTAGATAGGCCAACAACATTTGAAGAATTTAATTTTAAGTAAATATTAATTTCCGTTTCCATATTAATGAGAACTCTTAAAACAAAAGTAAAGGAAGATTTAACATAATAACTGTTTAATTTAGCTGTAGAAATGGGCAACAATCCAAAAGACTCTTAAGGACTGCATATTGAATCATCCATCCACGCTGATAAATGTCCAAATATTTTCTGACAGACTTTAAAAAAGATTTCTACAAATTAAATGGTATTCATAAATGTTGTAGCTTTGGCATGTAGAATGTTCACAGTAAAATTCAATGCTAATCCATAGGCACAATTTCAATTTATCTCTCAAACCCATAAATAGCTGCTTGAAAACCATTTCCTCCATAATTATGATGTCCTTGATGTGCCTCTACTCAGAAGTTTTGCAGCTATGTACCTGGTCCCACCATACTGGGATCTATTTTGTTCACACGCAAGTAGTATATCTACTTTTGTGTAACTTGGTTAAGAATACAAAACCCCACAGGATTTGCCAAGACATGGCAGCCTAGGAGTTGCCTGTATTTTTCCATTGCTATATATACAATATATATATATATATATATATTATTTTTTAAATAATGAGAACTATAAAGTGATACTATGAAATATATAATGATACATTGTAAAATAAATGTAATGTAGAATTAATGTCATTGGCAATATTATAATGCTCTTATATGTAAATGTTGAATCATTTCCTCTGCTTTCTACAGGTAGTGTCTTGCGATTGTTTAATATATTTTCCCTGCTTCTATTCATTCTTCACACAAAGATTGTTACAAGATATTAATGCAAAATACTTTTGTTATTAGAATGACTTTGGTGGACACAGGAGCCTTGTCAACAAATGGACAACTTTCCTCAAAGCACGTCTGATTTGTTCTGTGCCAGGACCCAATGGTATTGACACACACTTTGATGAATTACGTAAGTGTCAGAAATGGCTTTGAATATAAAAACTTTTTCTGGCATTGTCCATACAGAATTTCACTCATTTTTCTTTTCCATCTCTTGTTATTGTTTACAGAAGACGCGTTCCTAATGAACTCAAAGGACCCTAAAAATCCAATAGTGTATGGAGTGTTTACAACTTCCAGGTACAGTATGTATTATTTAACTTGCATAGAAATTTGGATGGCTGCTTGCTTTAAAGAGGTCCATTCGTTAAAAATGTTTTTAAAGAACATAAAATTTTCTTAACCTTTGAACTGAGATGTCAGTGGCAGTAAGAAGTAATGAATTAGGTTCTTTTCTTATGGGTAATGTACGTCATTGCTCTAAAGCAAGTAACACAAAGACTACCAGTTTCTCAGACTGTTCTTTCTGTTGAACTGCCTTTTAATAATGGAGATCAGAACTGGGCTCCTCAGTTCAGGAAAGGTGGGAAACTTCTAGAGAGAGTCCAGCAGAGGGCTACAATGTTGAGTAGGGGCCTGGAGAATCTCCCTTGTGAGGAAAGGCTGGGAAACCTGGGGCTCTTCAGTCTGGTGAAGACTGAGGGAGGAATGCTTAAACGTCTAAATGATGAGACTCAAGTGGCCCTTTTCAGTGGTGTCAGTGACAGGACAAGGGGTAATAGGTACAAACTGTAATGTAGGAAATTCCACATGAACATGAGGAAAAACTTCTTTACATGGAGGGTTACAGAGCACTGGAACAATATGACCTGAGAAGTTGTGGATTCTCCTTTTTTGGAGATATTTAGAACCTTCCTGCGTGCTTTCCTATGTAACTAATTGAAGGGAACTTGATTTAGCAGAGGGGTTGGACTTGATCTTCTGAGGTCCCTCCCAACCATTATGTTCCTTTGATTCTTTGATTTGTAGCCACACAAACTTGAAAAATAACATAAGCATCAATAAGATTGTTTGGGGGAAGCGTAATGTAGGAAATCTGTGGTGTGAGAAACTGACTTCTCGCTGAGGTACTAGTAAGAAGTATTGTTAAATCTGAAAAGTTTAAAAAATTTTGCAAGTTCTGTTATTGAATCATGTAAACTGTGACTTGACTGTTTTGGTTTCATTGTGCTTTCATCAGGAACAAAAATTTCATTTGTAGCTTTAGCCTGGGGAAGGTTTGCAGTATTGGGAGCACAGAGCATTTCCACATTTACTTGTGAAGGACAAAAGTTTTAGTCTCTAAGCAGAAAGAATGTCGCTAGTGATAACCAGGCATAGAAAAGAGATTTACAAGTACTTGCTGTCTCTTGTAAGAAATTTCAAGGTAAGAAACAACACTGAAGTTTGCATGTGTACTGCTCAAATGATGAAAGCAGCTTCTAACACAAATTGAAAAATGTGAATTTTATAAAAGAACTGAACAGACCTATATGGACAGACACAATAACTGGGGCTTTGGCCTTGTGGGAACAATATGTTTTTAAATAGTGGAATAACAGCCATCAGCTTAGCACAGTGTCTGGGAGATCATATCAGCTTTGCTGAACTTTCACAAGAGGTGAGTTAAAATTGTTCCAAGAGCAAGTCACAGTTTTGATAATCAGCACATGCTGGTTAGAAAGCAGTGAGCTACTATCTCATCGCTTACCAGTTGATTAATCTAACATAAAGAATCTGATTTGAATTCTTCTCCCCTTATTTTTAGTAATATCTTCAAGGGATCAGCAGTATGTATGTACAGCATGACTGACGTGAGGAGGGTATTTCTTGGCCCCTATGCACACCGAGATGGCCCAAACTACCAGTGGGTTCCCTACCAAGGGCGAGTTCCATATCCACGGCCAGGAACTGTAAGTACCCTAAGAAATCTAGCGATCTAAAAAGAGAAAACTGTGGAAAATATTTTTACAGGTTACACGGCCCTTCAGCTGAGAACCAAGACAAAAACTGAAAAAGATTATGACACAGAGTGGCAGAAGGGAAAGAGAAAATTAACCATCCCTCTAGGTCCAAAATTTACTGGTTTTCTAGTAAATTATGAAGCCACAATATCTGTAGTCTAGTTTCATTTGGGCTTTCATTTTGGCATTTGTATTAATTTCAACATAACCTTGAGCAATAGCTGCAGAAATTTGCTGAAAGTCAAATGTGTAATAAATTACTCTGCATTATTCTGTCCTTGGAATTTCTGCTTGTTCCAAATACTGGCTGAACCATTCTTGGTGAGACTGAACAGAAAACAGAGCATCCGCCTGGCTATTAAGAAATATTAACTTGTTTGCAACATTCAGTCTGGTAGAGTAAGACACATTTCTGAAATGGATATTAGGGAGACAACGAAAATTTCATAACTTCCACTGAAATTTATTTTTATTCCATGTTCTACATGCTTCTCTTTACAGTTAATGACTGACTGAAATATTGGTGTATATAAGGCATATTTAAAACTCCAAACTGATATAATCACATTCTAGAAATATCTCACTGCCCTTAAGTTGCCACTAACCTACAAAGATAGGGCATTTGTGAGAAGAACATTAATTATGTACACTGGGATACGCTGGGATAGCTACTTAGCTGCTATCAATCAGTTTGACCTATTTAAATTCTGGAACACCATTATTATAGATAAAATATAATACACATGAAAGTATAAGTAGAAATAAAAAAATATGTAAAATTTCTTAAAAACTGTTCTTAAATTCACTTCTGGAAGAAAACAATTCAGGAATAGCTTTGATTTATTTTTATTTATTTATTTATTTATTTATTTATTTTTAAATAATCTGCCTTCTATTTTTGTCTGGTATGTTTCAAAACTGCTATTTCAAACCTGATCCTTCAACTGATTTCCAGCATTTAGACAATACCTACACTTGGACTAATGAAAATGACTTCTAACTAAAAGAAAACAGTGGCTCCTTGACAGCCAGATTACCTAGCACTCCTCATTCCTTCTGCTAAAGGGGTTACTAATTCTTTCCAGAGTTAAAAGATAAGCTCTGCAGAATAAGAGAAGTTTTATTTCTTAGAATGGATTTCACCCTTACAATTTCACTGTAACATATCTATACTAATATTCATCAAGAGCATGTAGATATGTTGAGATTTCCTTATAAACAATTTTCTTACCTAAAGGTGAATGCAATGCCCAAGTTCTACATAGTCCTGCAGTCACATATTGTACAGTTAGAGTAATACTGTAAATGATGCTAATAAAAGAGTGGCTGAGACCACCAGTTCCTACTGTTAGTGATTCTAATTCTGTTGTCTAACATTTTGAAAAAGAGGGGGATTTTTTGTTTGTTTGTTTTTATTTGTAGTCACTGAAATCATTCCCTTGTATTAGTACAACAAAACTGAACTTGAAATGGGAGATGTCTTACTGAAGAGATTTTTGTTGTGTTTTTTTTTTTGTTTTTGTTTTTTTTTTTCCTTAAACTGATAAAATTCAGTTTACTTTCAATGGCTTTGAACATCTGTTGAGAATAGAGAGGAAAGATTTTTTAAGTTCCTTTAAATGTCGGATTTGCAGCTTCCTTTTCCAAGAAAAAGGCAAATGGGAGGAAGGAACAATACATGGGCTACTTTAGAGTGTTTCAGCTACAGATTTCACTTTAGTTAAACTGTGAATTATCTGAGGAATTTCATAGGTGAGGTGCCAAGAAACTTCCTGAGCATCTGGTGACTTGCCCACTATGAGTAAAGAAAAAGAAAATTAAAGGTTCCTTTGAAAAGGTAGAAAACTTTGTATACAATTTTACATCAGCTTCATACTTAACACAGAAGTTGCCAGGATTTTTCCTTTAAACTCTACAGAATGTTATTTATCTATTTAATCTTTTGCTCTTATTTGGTAGATGAGGGAAGATTTTTATATATACCAAATCATCTCATGAATTAATATTACTTTTATGTGAATTCAGATGCAAAGCTCAAATTTTCTCTACCAAGAGTCTATCTTCTCTTTTGGTTTTGGAACTGTTTTGATTCCTACTAAGATGTGCCTTTTTCTTTAGTCTTTTGGTTTTTCTAATAAGTCAGGTAGGATATAACCTAGTCAACTTTTTCTAGCTTATCAAAATGCCTGACATAGCGTATTGACAACCAGAAGCTGGACACTGATACTAAATACTAGAGTTCAGTTGATTCCAAGATCAATCTCATTTCTCCAACCTTTATCAGGACAGTTGTATTTATGAATAATTTTAGTTAGACTCACTGCTGTCAAAAAACAATCTTGTCATTAGCATCAAAGATCATGTCTTTTCTGTTTCTCCTGGTTTTCTGAACACAACTTAAGTAAATTGTGGATATCTCCTCCCTTGGAGGTGTTCAAGGCCAGCCTGGATGTGGCTTTGAGCAACATGGTCTACTGAGAGCTGTCCCTGCCCAGGGCAGGAAGACCAGCACAAGATGGGTTCCTTCCAACCTAAATCATTCTATGATTCTATGATTCTAAGATAAACAAGACATGACTTTCCTCTTCAGATGTTGTGGGCTGAGATTCCTCTGCAAGCAGTCTGGACTCTGAAGAGGCTAAATCACCTGTTGATTGTGTTCATTTCACTCTATTGGCAAAGGAAGGATTACAGCAAATAAATATATTTTTTTCATTTCAACCAGTTTATTTATGTGTGATGGAATTAATGTTCAGTGTAGATAATGTGCTTTAGAAATAAAGAAACAAAGGTTTTCTTATTTATTCTCATGAAAGAAGAGCACTGAAGCAATAATGTGGCTCTCATAATGGAGAATCTTATTTAAACATACAGAATTATGACATTAATGTTAGGTTTATGTGATTTTTCTGCATAAAATACACCTTGGTCAAGATTGCTGCTGGTGAAATCCTTTGTTAGAAAGTGGGCCAGAAAGTAAATAATCAATTGAAACACAGCTGAACTGGATTCATTTAAAAGTGAAATGAATATTCATTTGCTGATTTTTTCACTGTTTTTCCCAGCTGCAGTTAACAATACTTAGTTCTCGTGTAGTGATTTTTATCCTTAGAGCACTTTCAATATATTATCCAATTAATCATTATCTAATTAAGCTGAGTAATTAGCACTGAATTGCATTTAGAATATTAATTAAGATGTAAAGCAATCTTAGAATTGAAGTGTAGAGTTTGAAACTTAATTTTTCAGACAGGCAAATGTTTGGCCAATATTTATAAAGAGCATATCCAATTTTATTTCAGTAATATTTCAGCAGAAAGAAAGAACATATAATAATAATAAAAAGGCTGTCAAATGTTGATGAAATACAGTAGATAACTAACCTACTTTCTGCTTAGTCTATGTCATATATGTTAATCAAATATCCTGTGTTCCTTTCATACCATAGTGTGGAATAGAATGCTGCAATTTGCTTTCTAATAAATATGCCAAAAAGGGACAATTTACATGTACATGCTTGAAGCATCACTTGGCGGAGTATAACAACTACTCTTTTTGACAACATTGATTTTTAATTTCATTTCTGATTAATTAATAATTTGAATCAAGGTGATAGTAAAAACAATTGATTTCTTCTGGTGAGCATCTGTAAGGTCTGAATTCTGGTTTAATGAGGTGTTGTCCTTTAGGTTTTCAGTTTAATTGAAACACATCCTATATGAACATATTGAAGTATCTAGATCTGTTATTTGTATTTCAAGTGCATATGCGCTGAGTATAACCATTGTCAATGGGGTTTCAAAGTATTATATATCTTAAATATAAATCCATGGAGTGATTAGCAGTAGGGGACAGTAAATTGTTTGCTAAGTATCTTCAAATTAGTGATGTAATGTAATCGTGGCTCATTTTCTTCATCCTTTCAACAATACTAACATATTATTAAATGGTTACTTTGAAGTAACCTCTAGTTACACATAAAATACTTACAAATTTTACAGAAGAGACAGGGACCAGTGGTGGTGATCAGCCACCATCCTCAAGTATTACCACGGGAAAATGAGATGGGAATAAATTTTACCTATGCTCTCCATTTACAATAAATGGAACCCAGTCTGTGTAGCTCATTTATAGATACATGTACTGTTGATGTCACATTTAGTCAGATTAGTCAAACCCTATGCTAACTGCACTAATAAGAATATCTGTAGAGAGAACAGGGTCCATTTTATCATGACTACATGGATTACACAAACTTGCTGAGGCAGACAACCAGGAATTTAAAGTTCAGCATTTGAGAGCATGATTTCTAAGAGAGGAAATGATTTCCATCAACTTCAGAAGAGAAAGCTCATACAAAATAGTGACAAAAATGGTTAGTTATCTATAGCATAGATAACCAATACTGAAATTTCTTGTTTTAGACTGAGTAATTCTAGAAAATTCAGGATTTCTTCCTTCTGCCAAATAGAGATTAATATAAATCAGTAAATGAGTAAAAATCTGTTTACACCTGATAGTGGAAAAAAAAATGATGTATAAAGTATAGTTAACTATACTGTTTAAAACCAAAATTAAAAAAAAAATCACAGACCTTAAATGACAAAATTAACTCTTGCTGTCAAGAGACAATTAGATCCCTTGTCATGCTTATTTATAAAATGAAAATGTTGGAATGATTGTGAGAAAATGGATTTTCATATCTTAATATTCTTCAGTTTTAAACTGAAAAATACTTCTTTTTTATTTTCAGTGTCCCAGTAAAACATTTGGCGGCTTTGACTCCACCAAGGACCTTCCTGATGAAGTTATAACATTTGCAAGAAGTCATCCAGCAATGTATAACCCAGTATTCCCCATCAACAACCGTCCAATCATGATTAAAACGGATGTAGATTACCAGTTCACACAGATAGTAGTAGATCGAGTAGATGCAGAAGATGGTCAATATGATGTTATGTTCATTGGCACAGGTGAGAAGTTTTGAAACTATGCTGGGTGTTCCTCCAGGCCTTGCAAAGGCATAGATCAGATATAATTTCATATTCTGAAAGACAGAATGCTGGATTATGTTCCAATGTTTACCCATGAAATTCTGGGGCAAGATTCAAAACTGTGTGGGGAGGCCTTTGTTAAATATATTTGTTACAGGTTCAGACTGCGTTGCTTAATTCTTTAGGAGCATTGCCAGCTGGAGTAAGATCAAACCACTCTTTCCAACTACTTTTATTAGGGAATTTTATTAGAAATATTTTGCCTTATTAATTATAATTTAGTGTTAAAATGGAGTTTTTGAGGTACCCATTTTGAAGCACATCATAAGAAACATTAATGAATGAGGAATGTTTCCAAGTAAGAAAAATGTCTAGTGTGCCATTTAAGTATTTCAACTATTGCTTTAAGATGCCCGGTTCTTTAGCCAGTAGGGTACATCATTTTACCTAAGATGCAGATATCTGGCACATAAAAAGTGTTTTAAGAGGAGGTGGTATTTAAATAGAAACATGATATCCTTTCCAAAGCCTTGTAGAATGATGCAGCTTGGGCACTTGGTCAAAAGTAGAAATATATATTCAGAGAATACAATTTTCCCAGAAAGGTAATAATGAGAAATAACAGTGGTCAGGAATTAGCTGGTGTGCATTTGTTTAATTTCAGTGGCTTCCATAGACCTTTGTTGATTCATATTTGTGGATCTCCTTCTTCACCTGTGAAAATTTTCCGTTAATTGGCTAATGTTTCAGTTATGTTGAATAAAAGTATTTCAAACTTTTATTGAACATAATTGCTAATAATTAGACATTAACATCATGAATTCAAACCAAAACAATCCTCAAACCAACTGTTTCTTTTCAGTTTTGGCCTAAAAAATCTCTGTCTGGCTCTCTGTCTTATAACAGTCAAGTTCTGATTTTCATACAGCTCTGGTACTCTAGACCTGGGGTCGGATTTCCAAAGCAATAAATCTCACAGTCTCTTTCATGTTGATGTCTGAAATACATTACGAGAAAACTGAGATCTGATGAAGCTTTGTGTACTAAACACACTGTATGTGTAACAATTCAGAACATGTATTGCAGGATGTGCAGCTCTGCAGAAAGAGCTCCAGCTCTTTAAAGCTATGAACTGAGTTATCAGATACCAGTGTTATAATATGTTCTTGCATAAAACATTGAAAAGTAGTTTCATATGATTTTACACAATTCTTACATTTTTCTATCACACACTAAATGGTTTAATGCAATCTACAATTGGCAGTGTGTCGTGCCTTTCAACAAGTCTTCTATGACACAATTCAGCCCACAGAAATATTAATGGCAATACTCCCCTTGGCTGTGGCATGAGGAAACAAGCCCTTCAACATCAAGGCTAAGACACTGAACAAACATAAGGAGCTGATTTATGTCTGCATCTTGAGCACAAGAAGTGGCATTTATCTCACAAAGAATTGGCATTCTGTCTAAGAAAGATGTCTTGGTTTCTGCAAGTGAGAGATAAGTACTTGCAGAGAGAGGTTCATTGTACTCTCATAGAGACCTCTATTAGACTAAGACAAGCAGTTATGCAGAAGTTCCTGTCTGTTTTCAGACAGTGCAAGAATACTTACTTAAACCTGAGATATAACTTTTGGACAGTTATGTATGGCTGTTCTTATCTAAATCAGCCAGGCAAGGTCTCTCTGTAAAGAAGCTTCAATATCTGGCTCTTAACTTTGAGTTGGGAATTTAGGCACTTAGTTCTCTAAACCACCAGTGTTCAGATGTGTGGTGAGTCTTCTGGAACCCATCCAACTGCTGCTATTTGTATCCAAGAATTCTAAGAAAAATATTAAAAAGTTATTACTTGCACTTACCAAAAGAGATTTCTGCACCAAAAACACAGCTTTGTGACAGTGCTATTATTTCTTGAAATGCCATCTTTGGTTATCAAAACTGCTCTTTTTCCAGCAGGCTTCACTCTCATGGGACAAGAATAGGCATTAAAATACCCATGCTTAGAGCTGAGGTACAAAGGATGTTCTCAGTAAACTGACCCTATTGCAGTTTCCAGACTGAGTAAAGGACATGTTCCATGCAGGGGCAAAATGAAAGAGGCAGAACTAAGGCCCTGTCTTCTTATTTGCACTGGGCTGAACTGAACTGGCTGCTCAAATTGAAACCAGAAACAGATACACAATCAGTGCATATTGCATCTTCCCCAAGCAAAGAACAAACCGAGGAACAGATCAGGGACCTTAGTCACAGTGCAGTTTTGTATTTGGTGACCTGAACCTATGGCAAAAACAGAGTTAAGCTCTCTGGGATATGGCTGGAATTTTTCTATGTAGGTCTCTCCCATCAGATTAGATACTTACATTCTTTGTATTTTCCCAATGCTCTGGCAGCAATCTACATTATTCCCACATGCTGCTGAACTTCAGCATGTTGAGGAAATACTTTTATTTTACTTTTATTTTCATTGAACAACTGATGATAATTGAACATAATATAATTAATAGTCATCCAATGTGGTCACATTTTCCTTTCCTGTGGGTGAAATCTTCAACCAAGCAGTTTCTTTCCCACCGTGATTGTACCAGTGTTTCACAAAGGAAATAAAATCGTATCAGAATGCTTGAAATTATATCAGAAAAACAGGATTTAAGATATGCACTTAATGCATATCCTGAGCGTCTGATGTGTGGGATCATTTGGCACAGTCAAGATACATCTGTCAGTAAAGCAAATTAATAAGAGTAATCTTATCTTACTCAGCAGAGCCTATTGATCCTAAAGGAGAAGCTTGATTCCATTTGTGTGAAATTGTTTGAAACACTACTCTGTAAAACTTGATCAGGAACTGAGATAAAGTTCCACTTTGGTACCTGTGGCCTGACCAGAGTTGCTGTAGAGATTAACTTCGACCTCAGAGGATTTCTCTAGCGTTAAGTGCCTGTAATTGTTGCAGAATCCACTTAAAACATATAGACTTCTTTTTTGAAACAACAACTTACATCTATTCAGTGCTAACTCAGGTCCACAACTTCGGTTGTGCTATTTTTTCAAAAATGCACCTATATTTCTGTAATATGGAATTTGAAGGATTGTGACTGAGAACAGCCATAACCCAACAGAGCATACAGCCATGATAAATTAGTACACTTATGTGTATTAAAGCACAATTCTCTCTTTTACCCATACAATATATTTTTCTTGAAACCACAGCAATCAAATTATCAAGGTAATTAAGGAAATGAATGCATCCATAACATTACAAATGTAACAAATGTTACAAATGTAACATTAAATTATCTGTTCTACATTAATCCATTGTAGAAATGGCGCTTTAACATTCTGGTTTTGATATTCATATTGCATTTGCTCTGTAGTCTTCTCACTGCTTCTTGAATTAAATATATTCAATTTGTGGCATATAACCATAATGAAAACCACTTCCAAAACAACTTATCAAGTATCTCTTACTAGCTTAATTTGCACATTCAGCTGCCTAAATAAAAAGTGTGGTTTTGTTTTTTGTTGTTTTTTTTTTTTTTAGAAAGAACCATTTGAGTTGTTTTGTTTTGTTTTTCCTTTTAAAACAAGAACTATGAATTTATGATAAATGAATGAAAACAGAGATGGAGATATTTTGTGGGAAAAAAAAAATTAAATACTGAAAATACAAAATTTCCTGTGAAGAAGCTGAAATAGCAGAACTTTCTCATGAAAGTGGCTTTTAAGATGCTCAACTTACAAAAAAAAAAAAAAAAAAAAAAAAAAAGCATTTTCATGCCATTCAATCTGCTTTAATTTTACCTGTATTTTTAATTTTAAAAACAATGAGAAAACAATGAGTTATCATCCTTTTTTTTTAATCAGAAGTTTCAACAGATACACATATATGTATAAATTTGTGCTTTTATATCTCAATGCTTTTTTATTTTGAGAATGCTGATCATTACAGTTCTGTTATTTCAAGTATTTTATCAATTTTAAAATGGTTTGTATTTTCCCAGAATACATATTATTAAACATCCACAGAGATTATTCCTGTATTTACATGGTACTACACTTTGCTGGTTAAAAAGAAAAGTCACACGCAGAGTTGTTTACACTTCAGTGAGTCTTCAGTGATGTGTACCAACCTAGAAATGATCTTTTTCTTTTTTTCCCTTTGCAGATTCTGTTAATAAAAACAAACAAATAAATCACAGATGCAAAAGTAGTAAAACAGAGGTGGCCCTAAGTTGCAAACAGTTTCACAAAACCAGAGGCTGTAGCTCTGGAACTTCAAGTCTTGGCCTTGATCATGTTAAAGGCAATTGCAAAACCCCCAAGAATGTAGATAGATATAGTGTGAAACTGCTGGCACACTCCTATTTCTGATATTGAAGATATGAGCTGTGTTGCTTTTTATTCCTCAGTGAAGACTAGTATCTAAGTCACAGAGAAATATAGATGCCTTAAGGAGCTTATACATCTTAGGTACTTTGTTTGACACAGGGATGGTAGTATGTACTTAAGAGATCTAACATCTTCATCTGTCTAACAACATTTGTCCAGATGTTTTTATATCCATACTAAGCCTTTTGACAGCATCTTCACATGCATTTTAAGAATGACAAACATACTTCAAAATGGACAATAAAACATTGCTGGGTGAATTTAGTGCTTTTCCTTCCTCAGTTAAATGACTGAAACATCTATCATTTTATACTGTCATTAATGTAGTATTTCAGTCCTGCCCATTTTGGGAGTGATAGTATACTATTTGTCTTCTTGTTACTTTTGTTGAATTTTGATATTTTAAAAATTTCAATCAAATGCTCTATTGAAAATCAGTGTTTTTCCAGAGTATTTTAAATAGCAGCTGGCATTTGAAAACAAGTGTGCAGTGGTATGTGGCTTCACAATCTTTATATGTGAAATAATTACCTACAAGAGATTCTGACTGCTCTGAAGTAGAAGTATGCTTCTTAAGCACCTGAAAACACCTTTTTTTTTTTCTTTTTTCTTTTTCTTTTTTCCCCTTTTCAAGATATTGGAACAGTTCTTAAAGTGGTTTCAATTCCTAAGGAGACTTGGCATGAATTAGAAGAAGTCTTGCTGGAAGAAATGACCGTCTTTCGGGTAAGTGCAGCTAAATTTCAAGTGTCAGGTTGTAGATTTCTCAGTGGACAGCTGCAAACTGAACTTCTTGCAGTCTAGCCAAGGAATAACCTGGCATAACCCTCTAATTAGCTTGTCACTTACAAACGCAGATGCTAGTCAAAATAAACCTTGAAACTGTCAGTGCTAGCTGAAGGTTAATGATAAAAAAATGGTATTCTAGGCTCTTGTTTTGTGGTTGAAACACAAATTTGTATCTGTGAATTTTACAGACATTACATGCTGTAGATATATGTACAAGTTTGGCAATAATGCCTGTCTCTTTTCTTCCACAGATATACACAATAGAAGAATTGTATAGATGCATAAAAACTCAATTTAGATAACCCACATAACATAACTGTAGGAAAATGCCTCAGGAAAAACACTGATCTTCACCATTATCTTATGTTTAATAATCTCAGAAAAGTATTCATATTTTCAAAGGCAATTGAGAGCCTTATTTTCAGAGTTTCACAGAAGACACCATAAACGCTCCCTAATTGTTAACACTTTTTTGTGAAAATAAATCTCTTCCAGCTTTCTTGTCTGAGCTACTTAAAAAATATGGCATCGTGCAGGCATTCCTGTAAGTTGAGGCCAAGTAAACCTTTCAAACACTTTGCAGACAGATCCCAGGGATGTCTTGTGTTTTGTACTCAACAACAAATCATTTACATTCCCTACATTATTCTTTTAGTCAGTGCTGTTTTATGTCACTTTTTAACATGCCCCAGGCTTTCGTGGGCTGATACCTGGCCAGGAGCACCAAGTTGGTCTGACAAGCATGAAGATGACGTGCACGGTGGGTGAGCCCCACATCGTGTGGTGTCACTGCAGATGTTCTGTCAGGGGCCATACTCAAAAGCAGCCACTATGTACTTATTATACTCAGTTGCCATCACTTTATCTTTGGTTTCTGAGCAGATACAACATACCAAAAAAGAGCATATTAATATGTATGTATGTTTTTTCCGCATGATTTTCTCTATCTCTCTATATATGTATATATACACATTGTATTGGCCTTTACTTCATAGAATCACAGAATCATAGAATCGCAGAATCACAGAATTGTAGGGGTTGGAAAGGACCTCAGAGATCATCGAGTCCAACCCCCCTGCCAAAGCAGGTTCCC
>JAOWBP010001590.1:1235-12763 GCA_028571105.1 Tragopan temminckii | reverse complement strand
AGGCTGCCCAGAGCCACATCCAGCCTGGCCTTGAATGCCTCCAGGGATCCACAACCTCCTTGGGCAACCTGTTCCAGAGCTTCACTACCCTCTGCGTGAAAAAATTCCTCCTAATATCGAACCTAAATCTCCGTTGTCTCAGTTTAAAGTCATTCATTCCCCCTTGTCCTGTCACTATCCACCCTCGTAAACAGCCATTCCCCTTCCTGTTTATATGCTCCTTTCAAATATTGGAAGGCTACAATGAGGTCTCCCCGGAGCCTTCTCTTCTCCAAGCTAAATAAGCCCAGTTCCCTCAACCTTTCTTCATAAGAGATGTGCTCCAGCCCTCTGATCATCTTAGTGGCCCTCTTTTGGACTCGTTCGAAGAGCTCCATGTCCTTCCTTACTGGGGGCCCCAGGCCTGGATGCAGTACTCCAGATGGGTCCTCACAAGAGCCAAATAGAGGAAGATGACCACCTCCCTCTCCCTGCTGGCCACTCCTCTTTTAATGCAGCTCAGGATATAGTTGGCCTTTTGGGCTGCAAGAGCACAATGCTGGCTCATGTCCAGCTTGTACCAACCTTACACAAAGACCATTGTGTTGAGTCCTGAAAGGATGGGTATTTCTGTTTCTAAGATTGGGTTTTCCTGAGGGCAATCTTTTTTTCTTCTTCCTTCCTCCCTTCCTCTCTTCCTTCCTTCCTTATTCCCTTCCATCCTTCCTTTCCCTCTTTCCCTCTTTCCCTCTTTCCCTCTTTCTCTCTTTCTCTCTTTTCTAAATGCCAACTATGAACAGATAATGAGACAAGTAATTTGTGGCTCCCAGCTTTTTTGTTTCTTGTACATGTAAAAGTCATTACATTAATGCAAGGTAATTTGGCAATTGTTGATAATGTATGAGTCTCTTCCCTAAATCAAGTAGAAGTGCCAAATTAAAGGAGATTAAAGAAATATAAAAGTGAAAGAAAGGAGATAAGTAGAATGAAAGTTTTATTTCAGACAGTCTTTACAGAAATGCTATGGATAATGGCAATGTCAGATTTGTTATTTTACTTTATGTATGTATTTATTCACTACACAAAAAGATTTTGGTGTTCTGATTTTCTTGAAAGCTCGTTTTTATCATTTGGCATACATTTAAGCCTTAAAGAGATCATTAACATACTTTGGTGCAATAAACAGAATTTGTGTGCATAAGATATGTATCTTTCAATAGGGAATTTGCAATTGATTTTAAATACATTTTAACCAAATTTAAGTTTTCTTTAGTTGCAAAAGAGTCTATGTGCATCAAAAAGTATGTATTTAATTGCTTACACTGCAATTTGTTGAATACAATGCTTTTCATTTATAACTCCACCAAACCTAGTCTTCCATATCTGTTACATTGATAACAAATTCCTCTTTTAACCCGTTTGTGCAATATTTCTGTGAACAGCTGAACAAACAAACCCATGACTTCAATTTTCATACAAAAGTTACACTTAATTGATGCTTTCTAATGTAGGCTCTTTTAACCTATTTGGAAAGGCAGGCCCACATGTTTAACATCCACCAACCCATATCAAATTCTCTCAGGATAAGCAAGTTAAAAGTTACACAAGTGTGAAAGCTTAGTGAGAATATTATTAATTTACATAATGAAAAGCATGATATACCAATAGTAAATTTTTAGATGAAATAATATTCATATAGCACTGACTTGAAGTCATAGAGTACCAAATGATGTCATTTTTACTCCCAGGAGTAAATTCATACAAGCAGCCAGGCCTAAAACATAGAAATAATATACTTTTAAGCAGATCTAAATATACTTTCTGTATTAAGTATGTGTTACAGTCTCTTATTTAAGAAAGTAGATATTGGTTTGACATCTGACTAATACAGGCGACTATAATTAAGAGTAGATGCAGCTAGGAGTGGAGTAATAATAGGTATTTGAACACTAAAAAACCTCTGGCCTATTTTTGCTCTGAATCCTGCAAATATCAGTAACTCGTTTTGTATGAGAATAGTGCAGCGCAGGTAACAATATTAGGCTTGTGATTATGGCTTGATCTTACAAATAAGATTTTGCAGAAAAGTTTTTTCCACCTTTGTATGGTTAAATATACGTACAGTATAAGATTGTATATACATACAATATAAGATACATACTTTATTATTTTCATATTTTCTGAGACATTCTTTAAATATGCTTAAATTTTAAGAGCAGAATTTAATTTCAAAATGAGAAATAAGTAATTACTTTAAGAATTTGGAGACTGTAAGAATCATATGAAAAGATACTTCCACAATCATAATTAAAAGATGTATGTGGACATGTATATTCTACTTCATTTATAAGTAGAAAATATACCACTGCAAAAGACAACAAGAAACACCATTACTAAGAAGCACCACTACTAATTACACCTTTTCTATGTTAGGCAAATAGTGTTCTGGCAGAATTTATGTATTTAAATAACTCATTTTATACTTTAAATCTTTTTTTTTTCTTTTTTTTTTTCTTTTTTTTCTTTTTTCTCTTAGGAACCCACTGTTATTTCAGCAATGAAGATTTCCACAAAACAGGTACTGTATCCACAAACTTTAAATCACTTTTAAATATTTGTTGGTCTCTGTCTTTTAGACAGTAACTTGGCAGTCAGTGGAGATACACATTAGTTACAGTAGCAGCACCCCTTCCCTTTACATAAACAGCAATATTTTCTCAGAACAATGTAACACATAAATCCAATAGGAAAAACCTAGCTCGTGTTGCCTACTGGTAAGGTGTAAACTAAACAAGCTAACCTTCTGTCTGGAGGCTCTCAGGAAAAAATTGCACATTTTCTTATGACTGAAAATCTTCTAGAAGAGCGGCTAAGCTTGGTACCTTGCTTTAATGGGGCTAGTGTCTACTGTCTGTACTATTAGTAGCAAATTCTACCAACTCCAGTGCTATAAATAAAGATTCAGTTCGTGTGACAGGTCCCCGGCTCTGGATAGACATGGAAGTAGTATTGGAAGAAAATATCACCAGAAAAATAACCACCAGAACCACTTCTGGTGCCACTAGAAAAGAGGTTGAGCAATATGAATAAGCACAGGATAAGCAGTAGGATTAATAGTGTGCGGAATGGCTTCCCTGTGAGGAGACACTAAGTAAATGAAGACTTTTCAGTCTGTAAAATGGTGCAGTCTACAAACAGGCAGAGATAATGCAAAGGACTATATAATACAGTATGGTAAAATCATGAGATGCCTGGCTTCTGTTCTCCCCAGAGGCTAAATAGCTATATATATATAAAAAAAAAAAAAAAAAAAAAAAAAAAAAAAAAAAAAAAAAAAAAGATACATATTAACAGAACGTACTCTGTGGAACTGACCATAGCATACAGTTTTGCAGATACTTTAGTGGCTGAAAAAAGGGATTAGAATCATGGATGCGAGAGTGTACCAGGCAGCACTGAGGATAACCATGCTGCTTCTACTTCAGGAAGCCCTTAAGATATTGTTTGTCGTAGACTAGGACACTCTAGTCTACTTAAGCTAGATGTATATCACTTCCATTCAAAACAAACAAGTAAACAAATGAAGAAATATTCTGTAATAATCCACTAGAGCAATTTGTTCACACTCATTAATTTTACATTAATGTCATTGTCAGTATTAAAGAGATTTGGTAATACATGCTCAACTGGATGCTTTAATAGTTGAATGTATTCTAAATAAGATTTAATTAAGTCATTTACCTGTCTTTCTGCATTACTGATCAGAGCCCAGTATTCTGTTTGAAATGCTGCCTATTTGACTCAGAATATACTGTATATAGGAAAGTTGTCTGAATACATTCGTGTATTTGACAGAAAACATTTTGTTTGGGGCCATTTTTCTAACATCGTTTGTCAACTAGAACAGCAAAAAGGGCTGGACAAAAAAAAAAAAAAAAAAAAAAGTTGAATACTGAAATATCTGAAAACAAACCTGTCAGGTTGTATATATACATACGTATGTTCACTCCATACCAAAATAGTCTGCTTTGGATTATTTGTATAAGTACATTCCCTTCAAGAAGCCAATCATGTCTGGTAATAGGACTTGCATTTTAGTGCAATCGCTTCTTCAAAGCATCCTTAGTTATTCAGGAGAGATTATGATTTTTCCCAAGTCTTTTGAAAACAAATGTACACTACTAAAATTGTGTAAATCTAAAAAAGAATGTAAAACACAGATTAAACAGGCAAAGTTAAGCTCATGAAAAGTCAACCAGCCACAGGCTAAAAATGACAGCATGAAAAGCTTTTGGCACTGTCTCTATGTATCAAAAAAGTATTTGGCAACATGTTTTCATTTTATATTTTTGATTTCAAAATACTGTAGTTTTACTGTTCAAACACTTTACTCATTTTGTTTCAATTAGCAGGGTGTTTTTCATATAAATGGCACAATAATTCTGGGCAGTGCAGAAAGCAGGAGTATAAAATGTAAAATGTGAACAGTGGAACTAGCATGTCCTACTGAATACTTTCAAAAATATCACTTTATTTTCTTCACTAACAAATCATGAAGTTTCTTCTTATTTTTGAATATGTTACTACACTAGATGTTCAAAGCTACCTCTTTTGCTATCATGTCAAAATGATATATTACAAGAGAACCTTCTTCCTAATAACCAAATCCTTCAAGTTCTTCAGGAGAATTTAGTTGAAGATTTAAATGATATAAAGCTCTAAGGCTTCCACGCCTCTGTAAGTAAATATAAATTCTGATCCTTGCGAAAGCGTGACTTTCAGCAATTCAGTTGATATAGGCCTTCTAAGGTCTGCTGTCTTTAACTAACTAGAATTATATTTACATTTTTTCACTGAAGCTACGTATTCCTCTTGAGTACATACTTCATGTAGCATTATTACTTGAATGACTTATGCAGTTACTAGTAGACACAGACTTTGAGAAGATAGCATCCTCTAATACTCTGCAGCCTCTTCAATTCACAGTTCTGTGAGAGCCAGGCCTCCAGCAAGCCCCTGCTGCACTTGGCCCGGAGTCTGTCCAGTCTGTCCATAGTCTTTCATTACATTCAAAAAAAAAAAAAACAAAAGCCAACAACGTGGCTATAGGGAGCATATGGAAAGGGCCAGTTGATAATGTTTCTATCTCTTAAACAATTTCCTGAACTCCTCTGCATCAGACAGTTACATTTCAAGACATAAAATGAAATTCAGTGGGATTTGAGCCTCCTGTTCTCTAAAGTTGTTTTTTTTTTAATTATTATTATTTTTAATTCTGCTTAAGTTCTTCATTTTAAACATTCACATTTTTCATCTCTTACTAACTTTTGATTTGTTAACTGCAGATGGAGAATTCTCAGCTCCATCTTCCTTCTAATACTAGGGAAGAATAGCATTCTGGGCAGCACAGTGGGATGGAGAGATCACTGGATTCCTTAAAATATTAATCTCCTCAAGTTTTCTGAAGCTCTGATATTTCTTCAAGGATTTTCAGAGGGCTACTTTCTTTTTAGTCTTCTTATATTTTTTTGCTTTTTTGGGGAGTTGGTTTTTTTTTTTTTCTCTTTTTTTCTTTTTTTTCTCTTGTTAGATCTGATAATCAACTGATTTATTAAATTAAAAACCTCTTGCGAGACACTCCTTGCCCAAAAGGCAGTTTGTCTATATATGGCAAAGTAAGGTCAGACCACTGATACAAATCATTCTATTGCGACTTTCCAAATTTTATACTGCCTGAATTCATATATTATTATGTCCAGAATAATGATCACCAGCTGGAATCTAAAGCTGTGACGAGAAGAAGAGCAAACAGAGCAGAAGCCTGCAGGCTGTATAGCACCTGAAACATAGGCTATAGTTCAGTGACTGAACTTTATTAACTTACCTATAAGAAATAAATTCTTTAAGTAACCCTATTTTGGCTTCTCTCTCTCTCTCTCTTTTTTTTTTTTTTCCTTATGCATTTTTCTTCCTCAAATTCTAAAGACATTTATTAGAAATCAGGGAGGTATTTTGACAAAATGAAATTAGTTACAGAGATATGTAGGAAACTATTACACCATACTTCTTTATTTTCCCAAATATATTCTCCAAGTTCATTGGTTCATTTTTATATTGGCTGCAACACATGTTGCTACACATACACATGCACATGTATATATTAATGCCCCAATTACATAGGACTCAGATCAATACCATCTGGACATTTAAGATGCTTAAGTGAAGCTTTAATTTGACCTATGCTGCCTTTATAATCAGTAAAGAGAAAAAGCATCCCTTGAGAAATATTTAGGTCACCTGAGATTTGAATTGCTGCTCTTTTTACTACAGAATGTACCCTTAAGCTGGGAACTTCATTAAGTAGCTTAGGTTAGGCAGAATCAGCCCATCATGTCCGTTGCCTGTCATCTACTTGTCAACGATACAACTCTAGCTGGGGACTGTTATGTACACTAAAGGCTTTGTGAGGAGCTCTGCGTGGTCAGAGATTGTTGCCCAGAAGAATGTGGTTTTACAGCTCAGCTAAGGCACTGTAATAGATGGAAGCAGCTGCTTAGATAGGTCTTACTTTTCTATTTACCAGAGCATTCGTTTTCTTTTGGGTACTTTACTTGCCATATTTTCCTTTAGAAATTATTGAAGTTTGTGTGAAGTCATGGGATGTTTGTGTTATAATTAGTATGTCTGTGAAAACTGCCAAGCTGCTGTCTTTCAAAGAAACTAAAACAACACCTTTTTGGAGCACTTTTGTGTTTTCTTTCTCCTGTTATCCAGTGCACATCCTTTTCAGCAGATAGATAGTTAACTTCAATCACCTTCCATTCCAGGATTCTGTAGAAGTGATACTTCTGGGGTATCACAGTGCAAAAGATGAAGAATTTTGATAAAATTTCTTGAAAGGCTGTTTTTCACACCAACCTCATGTTTTCTAAGATTGAAAAATGAGTACAAATATCCAGTTTCACAGTGTGACTGCTCAGAGTGAGACTTCTAAAAAAAAAAAGTCATTTAATTTTTATAAATCTATTTATTTTATTTTCCCCTAGCTTACTATCTCAAAGTGAATTCTATTTGCTTACTACACTCATACTTGTTTTCTTTGCAAATTAGCCCTAAGCTGAAATATCTCTCTTTGGAATTTCACATAGGATCAGTAGTTCAAGTTTCCTCTTGTCTCTCTTGGGACCGACTTCCCTAATGGACCACCTGAATTTGAGATCAGAGAGGAAAATGACCAGTTATTCTATTATGATGCCATACAAAGCTGTACTTCATTTTGTTTGCATCTCTTTTTTTCTTCACGGTTCTTCTCCATTTTTGAACTCCATCTATCCAAATTAAAGTATGCCTTCTTCCTTCTTTAAATATATTTTTCAGTTGGAGTGTATGATCTGTAGAAAAGACTATGAAACTTCAGAATTACCAGACATACAAGTATGGCAACTATTGCAAGCTTAAATATCTCCATATCTGTCTGAAATCATTTCCTGTAGACCCACACAAACAAATCCAAGTCATATATAAGAAACTGAAGTTAAAGTTGTTTTCCTTTTCATTTAAAGTCGCACTTGTATTCTCCACTGTTTTATGTCAATGATTCTAGCATTGCGCCAATGTGGGGATCTGAATACAAAGAAAAAAATGAAAAGAGGAATTTTTCTTTTCTCTTTTTTCAGAGAAACAACTGAGAACTTCATACCAAAATCAAAGTTGTTCCTGTTTCGTTTCTTACCCAGAAGACAATTTTTTTCTCATTCATTTAGTGTACATCAGGGTCACGATTCCTTATTGCATTTCTAATGGCCCTAACATATTAATTTACAATATATATTTTAGGCTTTCCTAGCTAAACAAAAACAAAAACAAAACAAAACAAAACAAAAAATATTTTACTTTACTTTTTCACTTTTGTAACAGCAACAGCTCTACATTGGCTCAGCCACCGGAGTTTCACAGCTTCCTTTACACCGCTGTGATATTTATGGAAAAGCATGTGCCGAGTGTTGTCTTGCAAGAGACCCTTACTGCGCCTGGGATGGTTCGTCTTGCTCACGTTACTTTCCCACTGCTAAGAGGTAGGGACAGTTTCAGATGTCTACATGGTTTGCTATTTGTTTTTACTGATGATCTAAATGTGACCAGAGGGCTTTGGAGATTTTTCATGGGATGGTTAACTGGAGCCCATTCTTTTCCAAAAAAAAACATAATTGTGGGAGCTACAGTCAATATGAAGCCTTGGTGGATTTAAAAGCTATTGGAAACAAAACAAAACAAAAAAAACCAAAAGAATAATTTGTGAAATGAATTCATAATTTTTATTTGGCAATAAGCAGGAAGAAGCAAAATTTCTTTTTCTTTCATATGTATTGATGAGTGTCTAAATGCTCTCATTTCAGAACAACTGCTATTTTACTATCACTCTGCATTGACGTTGAAGGTTTTGCAATGCAGAGGTTAAGAGAAATTGCAAAAAATGCAATTAAGTTACCTTTTAAATAAGAATTTACAAGTCTTACTACTCTGAAAATCTAAAATCATATTTTCTTTTCTTCCCTAAAATTCTATTCCCTATAAAATTCTTTTTCCTAAAGCATACAAATTAGTTACTGAACTGCTGTTAGATATTGAAGAAGAAATTGGGAATAACTGAAGTGATAAATGCTTTCAAATAAGAATGGCCATTGCTGTAACATCAAGATTCTTGTGATAGATTGGCTAAAACAGATGTAAATGCATTAACATTGAAGCAAATATGCCAAATAACTTATATTTATGAAGAAACAAGGAGCACAAGGATTTATGCGCAGAAGAGCCCTTTATCTTAAAATTAAGGTTTATAAATACTTGATTGGGAATTTCAGGACTCCAAATTCCAGGTTTTGATCAGTTGTTTTAGGCAGTGGTGATAGGGAGTGGGAAGTAGCATTTGTTTCAGGCTTTTCAGATGGAGGGGCTTAAAGTTTCACTTTAGTGAAACTGTAGTTCACTACAATGCATCCTGAACAACTACTGATGACAAAAGAGTTTTTCTGATATTCATCAGAATTAAAAAGGAGAAACCAATCTTATGCCAAAAGCAGAGCAGTCAAGTTTTCCCAGCTGCAGGGGCTAGTTTCTAATTTGTGGTGGGAGGACAGCAGTAGTAGCAGGGAAGGAAGGGGAGAGACAAGAAGATTTTCAAGGGGAGTCTGAGAGATTGAATTGATATGAAAGTTTGGAGGACAGAATTCAGTGTGGTTTAGTACTGCCTTTCAGTTGAGAGAGCTGTTAGTAAGGAATCTCTTCTCTGTTACCTCCCAGCCTGTTCTATCCCTGAACCTCATGCTTCCTTCACATACCCTATCACCTATCCTTCTTTCTAGCCTGTCTCAAAACTCACAGATCATATCATCCGGTTGTTCATCTTCTTACACTGAAAAAAAAAAAAAGAAAAGAAAATAGAGCTCTTCACCTTTCCTTATCCATTTCTCCAATACCTTAGTTATCAGTCTGAGCTTATGTTTGCCATCAAAGGTAAGGGGACAGGGACCTCTTCATACTGGGTTTAAGAGGCAAGGTTACTGCCTAAACCAGCTGTAGGAAAACCTTGTGGTGCAGAAGTTACAATTCCTGAAGTCACTGCAAAAGAAAAGTTCTTTGAGGCTGGGGTCCTGACACTGCCTTCAGAAGGAGCCACTGTCCCCTGCAACTTTCTGTGCTGGTAGGGGAGAGGATCTGCTGTTTACCAGATACTTCTTGTACCCACTGCCTCAATCCAGTTTAGAATGTATCTGTGATGTTGCGGGAAACAGCTTAAATGTCAGCATTTTCCAAATAATGGATCTCTAATTTCAGGCTCCTGAAATATTGGGAAAACTGAGTCCTCAGGCAGTTGCACAGATGCTTTGCTAACAGTGCTTTTTATTCTTTCCTTTTTTAAAAAAGGAGCTTTTATGAGCCATGATTTTACTTTACTTTTATTTGTATATTTAAGAAGTCTAAATGGCAATTCACAGCTCCTGTGGTGTGACCACTTAACTTTGCCTCATGCAGAGGTGTTCTGGTTCATATTTCATAAATCATGTTGGTACAGTGGTGATATATACGACATTTTCCTGAGATTCTAACTAAACATCACATCCAAATTCCATTGACAGTGATATGAGTCTTTCTGCAGACTTTTTTTTCCTACAAATAGTATTCTATAACTGTGCTGCCTTTCCAAATTAAGGATGGAGTAAAAAAACTTGTATAGTTCCTTATGTCTTGGGGGTATTTTTATTCTTGAGTAATGACTAAGAGAAAGTCAATATCTGAAATTAGCATCAGTGCATTTTTTGAATCATATGTCAATCAACAAAAGTTTCCTTCTTATTGAAGTGTCCTAAGATGCCCTGATTTGTTAGAAACATTCTTTGTAGTTTTTACTCAGAACGATATCAGGAATGCACATTCTGCATTTTTTTTAAAACCGTTGCCACACTTCTTATAAATAATTTTAGCTTTAACATTTCAATAGTTTTCAGTAAAAGAAAAAGAAATGATCTAAAATCTTTCAGCCAGTAGGAGTCAGCTGTACAGTTGATAGTGCCGCTGTGAAAGCCCTCAGTACGAATTGATGCTGAGCTCCTAGAGCCTGGGGAGGGAACAGAAGAGAGATGGTCTCTGTGCTGCACAACAATGGCTTTTTAAAAATGTGGGCTGTTGTCACAAGGGAGTGACCAACAGTGCTTTTTACAAGGCTACTTGACTTTTGCATATCCGTTGCTGGATGCCATAATCTGAAATCACAGCATTGTTCAGCAGCTTAATCCTCTTTGTTCTCCTCTAATTTTGCAAGCCCTTAGGCTTTCTCTGATTCCCAGACTAAAAAGATTGCACTTGAAACACATCTTTGTTTGCATTATTCTTCTTTCCTTTTCAAGAACTCTTTTCTGTGGCTCAGTTGAATTTTGTGTAACAGCTATTTAAATAAAAATAAGAGCAGACAAAGAGAGAGCAACTAATGCAAAATTAAATTGTATCTAAAAGCTTTTCCTGTGAAGTACAACATTTTTAGCACAGATGAGTTTATTTGCAGAAAGGGCAAATGGAAATTGGGAGAAACACTTAAACATCATTTTTAATTCTTCCTGTGAAAGTGTTTTATTCAGTTTATATTAAAGACAATGCCATTTGCAACACATACTGAAATGGATGTATCAGCAGTGTTTTGGTGAGGTGTGTGGTGGCTGAGATGTTCTACTTAATTTAGTTTAAACTCTGTAGAAAATACAACAATTTGACATTCTAAATAATGCCACGATACTTGAAGTATTTTGTGTTTGCAGAAAAGCTAACAGATTCTTCATGCTTTTAGAGCACGCTGAGCTGTACTGTTTATGCTTTGATACCTTAGCAGTCCCTGTATCTGTGAGTCGTCATGAATTTTTCTCTGATAAACATCACTAACAAAGTTAAAATAGACTTCCTAGGCTCCAATACGTACAAAAGGCATGTATTTACCAGTTGCTGAATACTTTAAGTATAAAGACTGATGCTGCAAACTATGATAATGAATAGAATATAGT
>JAOWBP010001589.1:23011-48985 GCA_028571105.1 Tragopan temminckii | reverse complement strand
TTTCAGGTATTGGAAGAGAGCAATAAGGTCTCCTCTCAGCCTCCTTTTCCCCAGTCTGAATAACCCCAGATCCTTCAGTCTCTCCTCATAGGGCATATTCTCCAAGCCTTTCACAATACTCATTGCCCTTCTTTGGACCTGCTTCAGCACCTCAATGTCCTTTCTGTATTGAGGTGCCCAAAGCTGAACACAGTACTCAAGGTGAGGCCTCACCAATGCTGAATACAGGGGCAGGATTATTTCCCTACTCCTGCTCACCACACTATTCCTGATACAAGCCAGGATGCCATTGGCCTTCTTGGCCACATGGGCACGCCGCTGACTCATATTCAGCCGCCTGTCCATCAGTACACCAAGGTTTCTTTCCATCAGGCAGCTTTCCAGCCACTCCTCCGCAAGCCTGTAGGGTTGCCTGGGGTTGTTGTGACCAAAATTGCGGGGATGCGTTGGGATGGAATCATTGCAGAGATAGCTATTCTTTAGCAGTTTCAGAACATGACCTCCATGTAAAGGGAAATGTTGCTGGTATATGGTGGAGTGTTCTGTAAATTCCAAATAATTTTATCCACTCATTTTCAGTAATCTCCTTCCTCTATGTGCATTTTCAATCCTTTCTAGAAGTATAATATCGACTCATCTTTCATTTAGTGAAGATCAGTTCTTATGACATACATACGCCTTTGAAAGCCTCTACAGAATTAGAAACACAACTTGAAGATTTTTGAAACAAGCACAGAGAAATTATTGATTTCTAATGCAAGTCAGTTCATTAACATATTCTCAGAACTAAGGTCTGAGATACTTATATTTCAATTGAATAACTTTTATTTTTGGGGGGATTACATTTCTTTTTAAATAAATTGTTGAATGTCCCTTGGTTATTATTCTAAATTCAACAGATATACAGAAATAAAGAAAAATGACAGTTACCTGCCAGCCTCAGGAAAGCTTTGAGGCCTATTTTGTTTAAAAATACTGCAAAAAATCTCTAAGAACATCAACTGTAACCCAGAATATGTCTGGAAACGGTGTCATATCAGTAACATTTTCCACAAGCTATTCTGTGACATTTTCATGGCTATTTTCTGGTTAGCAGAATACTTTTGCCCTAAAAATTAATTCAACTTTCACTAAGTGTGAGATTTTTTGCTTTGTTTATTGCCAGACTGGAAATGTACTTTATTTTTTACAGTATGAGATGATGTCATTTGGAATCAGAAGTGGATTGGCATTTTCTTAGCCCTGTCCATCTCTATGGTGATTCCTAGTCACAAAGTTCTACATGTGCACATACCTATGACATTATTTCTTGATTCAACGAGTAAAAGATTTCCTACACAGTCCAAACACAGTACATGACTCAGAATCAGTTTCTAGAAGGCAAAAATATTGCCTGTTGCCACTTTAATTTGTTCATTCCAGCTATCCAGCCCATTCAGAATCTCCAGGTTTGTGTTGATCTAGACATCATTCTTATTCACTTCAATGTGTTTGAAAGGACAGAGATGATAACTTGCAGGGTACTTCTTTTCCCCACGTTTGAATTGTGGAAACGTTTGGTTAGCCACAAAGTGACCATTCACTGGTCTAAAAGTTGATTCTCTTCTTACAGTGCTGTAATGGCTCCTAGCTATATGAAGGTCTTGAAAGTTAGCAAAAGTAAAAATAATTCAAAATTAGTCAGCTGGTAACATTTCACTTGGAAATGTATTTCAGCATTTTGTAGAGGATGCTGCATGTCTGGGGGGAAAATATCTTGGTATCCTGGAAATTAAACTATTTTGAACTACTCTAGTCAAAGTCAGTCTGCAGTCAACGTGAAATTGAAGGTAATTTGTTCTGTACATAAACTTGTGGTAGAGCTTCAGAGTAACTTTTAAGGGAAGTAAACAGTCTCCTCTCTCATATATTAATTTTTCTGTCATCTTTTTAACACACAAAGTGCTCCTTCAGGCCTTCTACAAGACAAAGTTCTACAAAACATTTCTGAAAGTATCTCCTTTCCCTTACCTCATAACTATGGATAAATTGAATGCATGGAATAGCAGGTCTCTGTCATAGATTATTAATCTAATCTTTAGCAGCTTCCTATTTACTGAAAATAATCCTCTCCCAACTTGACTTTTATTTTCATAGAGTCACAGAATCACCAAAATGTGAAAAACCCACAGAATCACCCAGTCCGATCATCCACCCATCACTGATAGTTCTCACAAAACCATGTCCCTCAACACAACATCCAAAATTTTCCCGTATGAGATGTAGCTGACTCTGTACTTCACGATGTATGATAGTAGAAACTGACCTACTGGAATATAATAAGTGATTTTAACTTCATTTATCTTACATAACAGGTGGTTTTGTATTACCTAAGTAGGAAGCTGCTAAATATGAGATTCATAATTTTTGGCAAAGACCTGTATTCTGAAGTAAAATCTGAATACTTATATTTGTCAAGGAAATGAGATATATATTAATTGGAAAACAACTCTAACCAGTTTTGATCAGGCTAAATGAGTTTATTCTTCACATAGTTCATAGGTGCTAGATAAAAAAAAAAAAAAGAAAGAAAGAAAAAGTAAGGAAGCTATATTTCTAAATTTGCCTTCGTTGAGAATAAGAAATAAGAAATTTTTGACATGTAGTCACAGTCAGTACTATAGTACTATGGTTAAGAGACATTGAATGAAGACTGGACATTTTGCTGAAATACTGTAATTCTCTTCTTCCTTGAAGATAAAGGTAAAAATGAGTGGAACCAGAGATGTAATATAGTTAACCAGAAATTGATGTATGTATGTTTTTACCATTCTTCTTGCTGCTTCTTTGGTGAATGTACGCTAATTCTGAAAAGAATTGTTTTTTGTTTTTTTGTTTTTTTTGGAGCCACTCACAGAGTTAATGTGTTTAAAGGAGAAAGAGACTTGTGTTAACTTAAGTGGGTAATAAGGGCTGCTACACCTGGATCTTCTCCAAAATTAGATTGCAGTATTGAAAAAGTGCAATCATGCTGTGAGAGGAGTGAAGGAAATCTGTCACACTAGGGAGCATCAGGAGGATTAAATGGGATCTCCAGAAAAACTCAGTAAATGTTTCACTTCTTGGTTCATCAGATTCAATCTCAGAAAAGAAAATACATCAGTTTGTTTTGGCCTCTGCCCAAAATATTTCTCTTTTTCACCCAAAAGAAAAAAAAAAGAAAGAAAAAAAAAAGAAGTATATTTCTGGTTAAACTAAACACATAAGAGAAATTCCCTAGCATACTGAAGAACTAACTTTCTTTTCATCTTTTCTAAAGACATATTTCATTTATTGAGGTGTGTGTGTCATCAAGAACCTGGGTAGCCTTACTGGAGAAGAGGGGACTGGAGGACTGGACAAGATTCCCTACAGAGATCCCTTTCAACTTCAACTGTTCTGTGCTTCAGTCAAATGAAACATACCTTTTTGCTGTGCATTTCTCTACCTCTTTTTTTTTTTTTTTTTTTTTTTTTTTTTTTTTTTTTTTTTTCCGTATGTGAACACTTATCTACATGTTAGAGGAAAGACTGAAAACTCAGCAGAACTATCGCTGAGATATTTGAGTATGAACATCTAGTTTAGCTATCTTGGGCTTCTACCAGAAAGCTTTAAATCCTGTATCCTAAATAATGTCCTGAACAGATGTCTTAGTATACTGTGTTATCGTTGATTGCACTCAACAGCTTCATTACCCAACTTCAGTATCACTTACATTAGCCAACACTAGCATCATTTTTTATTTTCCTCACCTTAGTCTGGATCTAAATAAGTATTCAAATTAAACAAGTAGAACAGGAAGATAAGGGCAATTATCATCAAAAAGTTGACAGAACCAGTTACTTGAATATATCTATTATTACCTTTTCTCCATTTTAATCTTAAAAATCAGTAATGGTTGAAGTAGATTTTTTGATGACAGACAAGAGTGGAAGAATGGTCTAAAGTTCCAAGAGGTCTTCTTCTCCACCGTGTAAGAATAACTGGCTTACATCCAGAATTCTGCACTTAATTATATTCATTTTCATTTTCCATCAACTTTACTGCCTATCTTTCCAAACCTTACTTCAAACTGGAGTCACCTGAAGGTAATGAAAAATCCTGACACTATTTGAGCTTCTTACTTCTACAGCAGAGAGATCTAACAATCTTTTGACAAAGTTCTTTTGACAAATTTAAATTTCTCTCATATTTAATATATATTTATACAAAATATTACATATATATAATTACTATATACAATATATGTTTAATATATTATATATATACATACACATATTTATATTTCTGTAGCTAGTTGTTAAACAAGGTTATATTCTACCTGATGTCCTTTCTCTTTTTCTGAGCATGCTGTATAAAATACTGAAAATAGTAGAATATTTGTATTGACACCACAGGATTTAATCTTACTTATGTGTAACTTCATTTATTATTTTAAAGATAAATGTACCTTCTAGAAACCTCAGTACAAAAGATATTGCATTGTGCAATGCATTTTGCAGTTCCTGAAACATTATATTATCATTATCTTTGCAGTTAATTCTGAATGCATTTTCTTCATTTAATTTATTGAGTATTTTTTATTCCATAATAGATTTCTGTAGGAAAAAAAAATAAAAAATCACATTGCGTAGAACTGAGTCAAGCTAGCCTATCATTAAAAAATGAACAGATTGCTAAAATAAAATGTCAAAATCTTCTGGGGGTATTCCCATCTTTTAATTTTCTTCTGCTTCCTATCCTGCCAGGATCAATTCCAGAGATGTATACAAGCACAGTCTGAAATGATATTGTTATTACACTACAAAGTTAGTTTTTCTACATTATCAATGTAAAGCAAGTCTAAAAACAAGTGCTACTCTCATATTGCTGAAATATACTTCATATTTTCATAGGCTCATTGCAATTATCATGTAATTTCATAAAGCTTTGTTTCAAAAGATTTTTGAATAGTATCTATTAAATTCACAAACTTCTGAAAAAACAACCCAACGCCTATGATCTTAACAACCTGCCTTGATATCTGTATGGGATGTTTTAATTCAGGTTAAACTTAGTTGTAACTCCAGATGTAAATTTGCTTCTTAAATAATATATACAGTATTAAATGAAATGTTACTGACATTTTCTTAGAACCAAGTAATTGCTGACCATCAGCAAGCAATGCACACAGTCAGTACATTGGATAGTGTAGACTGTGTGTTGTAGCTCTTGTGTTAAATGGTGAAATTAATTTTATGACTGGATCTTCTCAAGTGATAACAGTACCACAAATCATGTACAAATCTAGTAAATGTACTAAACTTAGCTCTGATTTAAGCCAAATTTGGCTTCAACACCCAGTCACACCTCTGTGAATCCTGAGCACTTGAATATTGACTTCAATTTTCGACTTTTTTTCTGGATTGTCCTATTCAACCTCCTCTGTCATTCACTTCTTAAATAAAAACTAATTTAAAATAGTTATTTATTTATTTCCCTTCTTTTTATTCAAAATGCCAAAAGCTCCGTACATTCGGGAAAAAAAAAAAGGAACAAGAAAAGGAAAGAAAGAAAGAAACCTGAAGTAAGTAGTCTGGCGAAAAGAAGGAAATCTCATTAACTGATGCATAAAAAATAAAACAAAACAGACATCTAAAAAGCTACTGCCAGAAGTGGAAGAAATTGCTTTTGCCTGAGGCAGAATTTTCTGTTTAAAGTTTTCTTCTTCCATCATTTCCTCTGGAAAGTAAAGATTACTTTGCCATCAAAATTAACACATAGTGTGTGATTTTCCTTTTTCAGGATTTTGGAATAGATTTTTTACTACACTACCTTCATGGCTTTTAGTGTGATGCTTTTTTTTTTTTCTTTTTCTTTCCCCCTTATAGTTCGGAAAAGTTTCTCAGTAGAATGGGTTTCTTTTCTAGAGATTTTGTGTGATACATATCACAAAATTGTAATGAAAAGATGTGGTGGTTTGGTGGTTTGATATGTAATATCTTCTGGAGGTGCTCTGAATATCTTATAATCTAATTTCTTATTTTTTCTTGATATTTCAATTAACAAAACAGCTCATCTGCTCCAACAAACTTCCATTAGATTTGCATATTTGGCCAACTTTGGCAAACTTTGTCCCAAAGCAGGATTCATTCTACCATCTTAGAATTCCACAGATGAATATTATTACTCAAGACCAACACCCCAGGATGCCTACTTCATTAAAGGAGAGAAGTGGGGATCTCCAGGGAGGATTCAACTTTTATCCTAAAATAGTGCAAAATTAGCTCTGGAGCTGCTTCTTTCTCTCCCTAACACCCTCTGGTCCTCAATTAAATTTTTGTCTACACAAATTCATATTGGAAGCATGTTCTGGCACTTCTAAGGTGCAACTTATCTGATCTGTCTTAGATGTCTCCTGCAGGCTGAAATGAACCATAACCTACAAATATCTAGTTCACTCAATTGACTATAAGCAAGATCTAAATGACTCCTTCTGTATGCAGCTATGTTTGGCCAGATGATTCCCACATACCATCTAATGTAGAGCACATAGCTGGAGGCACAGTTAGATCATTTTAAAATAATGAATATCCCCAGTGTTTTATATGCACCCTCTGGGGCTAAATATAACTACACGTTTGTTGAAGATTTTCTAATATATGTTAGCAGCCAAACAGGCATAAAGATCAAGGGAGAGCAGAGATACCATAAACCACATTTCATATTTCTAATTCTGGCCAGTCTTGAGAAAAGGTCACATTTACTGATTCCATACTTTTCAAGATATGCATCTAAACAAAAGACAAAACTCTATCCAAACATATATTTTGTCACAGGTTTAATTCAGTATTGTGTGCCAAACCTAAATTTGATACTATTCCAGTCTGTAGAATAAGGATGATTTTGTGCAAGTTCAGTCAAGCTAGATTTGAAAGTGTAGACAGTATAAATGTAGCATATAAGGTTGTGGTACTTTGTGAGATAAAGAAAAAAAAAATTAGGGGAAATTTGATTGTCTTTTTGAAGAATTGTTTTTGAAAACAAAGAATATTAAGCAATTTGTTACTTATTTTGGTGACACTAAGCTATTAAGGAAGCTGGAAATTCTAATTTAATGATTCTTATCATTAGGTTTTCTCACAAGGTTTTCTTTTCCTTGTTGTTGTTTTTGTTTTTGTTTTGTTTTCTCACTCCTCATTAACTTCATTCATTGATCTTAAAGCAGCATAAGAGAGAGCGATATCATTTTCATATAACATAGATAGAAAACAGAAGGTATCAGAGTGTTTCCTAAGGATAACCAACAGACCACTGGAAAATTCAGGAACTTGTTTTTTTAAGCTCTACCTCAGGCTTCTTTACGTGAAACAACACTCTAACACTAGAGCTAATAAAAAGCATGTGCACATGCATTCAAGCAAGTCTAAATCATCAGGATGCTGACATAACAGTATTTAATTTTCCAGACTAAATTATATTCCATTTCCATTGTATAGTGCCTTAAAAACAGGTAGAGAATATGTTCTCAGGCAGTGTATTTACTTTTGGTGATATAGGGACTAAATATGTTCCCAAAAGTTGTTTGTCACAAGGGCAAGTAAATCCCAATACTGTTGCTTGTCCTGACTTATTAGTATCTTGTTCAATGCTCATTATTCATGAACATGTCAGAATTCAATGTTTTAGGCTACATCTTGCATAGTATTTCTTTGACATTACATATATAAAAACAGATACAAAATAAACTAGTGTTGTAACTTGGCTCTTCATTTTAAATAGCAATGTTCAGAAGCAGAGGGATAGAGAATGAAAATCTTGCTAGACTGAAGTGCTTAGAAATGAATAGTTAATAGAGAAGCAAATGGTGGACCAGCTGAAGGCAAGTTTAATTGCAAACAAGTAGAAAGAGAATTATTTTCTGAAGAATAAAATAATTTGAATAATAAATATAAGTTATGAATAATGTGGTGCTATGATAATGAACTCTGAAGATTCCCCAGTAAAGGAACAGACCTGTTCTGTATTTACTGGGCTTCAATGCTTTGTACTTAAGAGCTTCGTATTTTAGTTTTAGTGACTGTTGAACTAGCTAAAAGAAAGTATGAAAAAACATATTTGAAGAGCATTTAAAAGCTGAGAGCTTGACTATGCCAAGCATTATTCCACGGAGACTTGAAAAGGCCAAGAAATAGACTCTTCGGAGGCCACCTTGTGCAGTGGGTGTTATGCACTGCCCGCAGGCACTGTACATAATCCAGGCACTGTCACTGACAGCTTCCCCAGTTCTGGTGAAAGAGTAATGTGAACTTTTTTAGGCTGAGGTTGTAATGTTTCGTTGTTACCATGGTTTCTCTTGTTTGAGATGCACTAAAGAAGTCAGGAGATGTGAATTGTATTTCAGTTGCCTATGTGTCCTGAAGGAGTTCAAGGAAGATGAGCAGAGGATCCCTGGCTTCTCATATACCTTCTGTATTACAAGGCTGCCACTAGAAAGTAATTCTGGCTAAGGTAACTTAAGATACACCTACATTGTCCTTAAATTTGGCTGGTTTACACTCAAGGTTTGTTCTGAGATTTCAGAGCTGAGTGACTTAAATGTCCATACGTTCTATAGGGCTGAGATTTGACAGAGAGCATGTTTGGCTTTTCCAGAGTACAGTTTGCACACGAACCACTACACAGGCAATGGAGTAATGATGAATTTGTACTTGAATGTGAGCTGGAGGTGTAAACTAACATGATACTGTGTGTTCTTAATTCCTGAATACCTATCCCTTTTGGTGTATATGTATGTACATTCTTTATGGAAGGAAAATTTCAAAATCATACTTTTGTCTTATGAAAATTTTAGCTACACTCTTCACCAGAGTTAAAACATTCTCATTCGGCACATATTTATAACACATAGGAATGTATTTTATGTCTTTGTGTTGTGTGCTGTAGCATTAATCTCTTCTGCCTAAACCAAAAAAAGCTTTGGTCTGCGTCAGCTTTAGACACATACCTAAAGTAGATAAATTAATATGTAATCTCTCTCTCATCTTCTCTCACAGCAATGATGTCATCCTTAATAGCTTGTTTATCTATATTTGCAGTTTCTCCAACACTGGCTCATATGCGCTGCACTCTGCAAATCTACCCACAAAAGCATTTTTTTTTCTTCTGTAAAGCTGTTCAGACACTTCTACTGTCAACTCCAATGTCTCCGGATTGCTTCCCTTACTCAGTTATGCCACACACAAATGACTGGAAAGAGTACATAACAGTATCAGTGTTTTTCCTGCCTGGTTCTCCACCCTTTCTGTACTACTTCCTATCCTTTTTGATTTATGTTAATCTTCTAAAGATGAAATATTGTGTCATTTACAGCACTGTTGACCTCAGGCACTTGAAAGGAATGTGTTAGCCTATGAATAATAATGAGCTTGGTTTCAAAAAAATATATTTGCATGATCATATGTAAAATTTTATTTGCCTTCCGCAATTTTACTTCAGACTTTACAGCAAGCATTTCCCAATCTTCTTTACAACCATGAGTGCCAAGCTTTTTTTTTAATATGAAAGCTGAGATTCATATATACAAATATTATTCTAGAAGCCGAAGTGTTAGAGAAAATATCAGATATCCCAAAAGCTGTGATTAAATTGAAATGCAGCATTTATTTCTGTTGGGAATAAATCTGCTTGAATACCAGAATTTTACTGCACTGTTATTTATCTTCCTGGATCCTAGACATCAGAACTCTCCTTTTGGATGGATTCTTTGCTGATCAAGAGACGATAGATCGATAAATGTTGAACGTCTGATGAAGTTTTCTCTTCCCTTTGAGTAAGAAGAAAGAAGGTCAGGATTATCTTCCTTTTGATGTTATCATGTACTTTAGCAATCAGTTATCAGAGGAAGAGTTCACAGTAATCCATTAGTCTTTTAACCAATTTTCTTAACAGCTGAAATAAGATCTTGAAGCTGAATGTACAGAGAGTGAGAAAGAGATAAATCTGAAGTTTGTTGTGGGAAAATCCTGTGATACAGATCTCTGAAGGAAGACCAAGATGTAATTCTGAACTTTCAAAATGATATGAAGATATGTATCTGGAAAGAATGAGAGTAAATGGAAGAGCAGTATTCATACATTGCTGCGTTATACAGCAAAAGTGATACAGAGTTATAAATTGGATATTTTCAAATAAAGGTTAATACATACATTTGGTGAAAATTCTTAAATCTATCCCAAGCTGTTTGAGTACTGTGTAGGCAGCTCTGGCATAAGAACCTACACATCATTCTGCACGATAAGTAGTGAGGAGAGGGGCAGTGGTAGACAGAATAACTGTATTTAATTTTCAGATATGAATGGCTAGCTGATGTTTTAAATGATAATATGAAGACATGATTAGATCAAAGATGACTAGATGGAAGTACACCACTGTCTGGCAGTGGAATGCAGTAGAATGCAGTTTGTCTTCAGCAGCAGTGCTTTTGCAAGATTTGACCAAAGGGTAGTATACGAAAAAGATAAAGTTCAAAGGATGGTGAACCACATCTGTGGGAATCACATGGATGAAGTATCACTGGATGAGCATTATCTGTTGCTCCCAGTTTTTTCATGTCCTTTCATTCCATGCAAAATACAGCTGCAAATATTTTCTATCTTGCTCTGTCCTTATTTCCTTACATCTGAAATCCAAGCTTCTCTTCCTTGCTTTCAAAACACTTCACAGGTCTACTCCTGGTTACACTGCTGCCCTCCTCACCTCTTCCTGCTCCCTGCAGCCTGCCAGCTCTCCTTTTCTGACTGCTTTCTTTGTCTTCCAAACTCACTGAGCATTTTGCACCTCTTTCACTGTGCCACCCTGTAGGTCTGGAACAGCCTTCTGATTATTCCAGGCCAAGCTCAGTTCCTCTGCTGCCATCAAAACCTTCTTTAAAAAATCATCATGTTGCTGTGTTGGTATGTCAGGAAAGAGACTTTCTTCCCTTGATTTGATGTATAGGGGGATAACTTCCACATGTAATTTCTGGCAGCCCATATCTACAGCTGAAAGAAGAGGAGATAATACACCATATGTCATGAATGAAGGGATCTCAGAACTTAGCAAACCACCACTATTCAGGAATTGAGACAACTACAAGATTTAACCTATAAGGAGTTAAAAACAAGCTGGGAGAATACAGAGAAATTCTTACTGTTTGTTTCAGACTTGATTTTATTTAGTTTAAGCCATTGCTTTGAAGTCAACATAATCCACCCTGATCAATATGAAGGTGACATGCAGCAGCTTGCATTCATTATTGAGTTATTCTTTTTAAGCATGTTTCATCCATGCATCTGTGAGCACTTTACGGGGGAGATGTTTGGACTGTTCCCACTTTGAAGAAGGAGTGACTGATGTAAAGTAGAGATCCATTCTGCAGAATAGAAAAATCAGTAGCCAAGAAATAGAAATAAATCCAGACCCTCCCTACTGCAGTTTTGAGATCTATCCACAACCATATGCTTGCCGCATCCTAATTCCTGGTAAGATCTCACAGATGTGAAAGTTAATCAGAGAACAAATGTCAGTAGTCAAATCATGCAGTAAGTTTTCCTGTCAGGTTATAAGACACTTACAAACTGAGCCATAAGGTTCAGAGTGGGTTTCCAAAGTAAAGCACAGAAATGCTTTTGCTTTATTTTGTTTCCAACTAACTGAATTCACATTTTTGTTACAACTGGGTAAGTATCTCCTTTAAATAGTTTATTTTCTTTTAGAATGAAGGAGCAATCACAGAAAACATTTCCTTATAAAATGTGAAAAAACACATTTCATCCTCTTCAAGGACAAAGACTTGCTATCACTTAATTCACTCCCAGTGCTTTCTAGCTTAACTATCTGAGTTCAGTAAAAAAAAAAAAAAAAAGTTTTGATTTGGCACTCTTGCTGATAAAAATCTCCCTGGAAGATGACTAAATCAGCTACTGCTTAATTTGTGCTTTCATGATCATTTACGAATTCTGGTAACAAGGAATAAGGCTGAAATAAAAACATTCATTTTAGCCAACTATAAATAAACTGAAAATGCAGTCCTGCTGACAGACAGAGCTCATGAGGCCCTTTATTTTCACTTTGCTATTGAAAAGAACTCCTTTGCCTTTCACAGATGCTTTACAATGAATTTGTGTTCAAGCTAGATAGTGATAGAAGGTCAATATATTTATTTGGAAAATAAAACTCGTGGAAGACATGAACAATTTCCTTTGTTTAATACTGAAGGCTGTATTAGGATATCCTAAGAGGATGTACTGGTGGCTTGATTCAAAAAATGAATAAAAACAAGATCTTTCGTGAACCAAAGGTTGATCAAACAAAACGACATCCAAAGAAGATGTAATAACAACTCAGAAGCTCATTGGAACAGCCTGAGGCAGTAAGTCCCAAAAAGTTAAAGTGGTCCAGCTAGGATAAAAACATTTTATTTCTGATATTTATTTATTTACTTTTATTTATTTATTAACTAATTTTCAACCTTGTGTGTTGGCTTTAAATCAAAATTACATATGCTTTCAGCAAGAGGCATATAAGTTCTCTGCCCAGGTTTGTCAGGTTCTCCAGCACTCTCAGAGCAAAAGGCAGCCATTCTGCAAGTTCCAGATTTTTTATTAAAATGAAAAGGAACATGAATAATTCAACAGGCACATTCAACTTTGCGGTTTTTATTTTGATGTCAAAGACATGGTTATTGCTTTTTTGCTGTTAGCAGTTTGTAGAATATGCAATTTGTACTGTAATTCACATAGAGTAGCATGTAAAGTTCCTGTAAAAATTGTGCAAATCAGAGCATAAGTTCAACACTAAACTCAGTGGAAAATATTTTAAATTATATTTTAACTAAAATTTAAAATTATTAAAATCTTGTGATTCTGAAACAACTCATAATAACAGTGGTTTTTGTAGTGTGAGATACCAGCTAGGAATATGCTTTTGCTAAATAAGCAAGCAGAGAATGTGAATGAAGACTGTGTACAATTTCCGCAGACACTTTTTAAAACTGTGCAGATAGTTATTTACATATGATTTTTAGGGCATTCTGAAGATTTACTTTGTAATCATAGATTTTTATTTTTTTTTCACAGATTTCCTATAAATTATTCTACTGCAGTCTTAGAATATTGATGAACTGTTCAAGATCTTATGAATATAGAACAGAAACTTTATACCATCTATATAACAGGCTGTATAACAGGGTAAGTAGGTAGTTTTAAAATGATATGAAACTTAAGATCCCATGTGAGTCGAAGATTAAAAAAATATAATCAAAAAGTACCTAAAGTTAACATTGAATTTTATTCATCCACTAAGAGTTCACATCTACCTGTTTCTTGTACTTCTCTTCATATGCAAACTTGAAACATGTTGATAAGAAATATTTGTTAGGTTGCTGTAGTACTTGCCCTGTGTCTTTCCTGTCAGTCCACAATGATTTCTTACTTCCACCATAAGTCATGTAAACATGTATTACTCACACGAGGATTTTTATAGTTCCTTATTGAAATGGTACTGACAACGTCAACAAATTACCTAACTATGATTAAAAAAAAATAATAATAATAAAAATCAACATACATTCCATGTCTGTCCAGCAACATATTGCAAGCTTTTTTTAAAATAATTAGAAATCCAGTAGTTTCCAGTCAGTAATTTCTTCACAATGTTGCATTTCATAGCTGGAATGTTTCCATCACTGCATGAGTTACCTCCATCTGAAAGAGTACATTCTTAATTCTTTGACCGTCTTCCAGTTCTTGTGGCATTTTTAGGAAGTGTTGCTATGGACAGTGATGTAAAAGAAGAATGTTGGTAGAATGATTAAACCCTAAGCTGAGGAACAGATGTTTGCTCACTGAAAAAGCTTAATCATTTGGGCTTGGGTGAGCCAAATATTTTGGCTTTCAGTATTGGCTTGATTGCAGTTCTTCATGAAACTCTGTGATTAGTCTTTCTACGTTACATCATTAGTAAAATCTTTACTTCCTGACGGATGTTGATAAGAAGTCTGATTCATAGTAAAAGTGATGAATTATCACTGGCTGCTTTAGGCACATCTCTTTAAATCAGCTTCTTTAAAAAGTACTTAAAATAGTATTGGTGAATGTAATTAAAAAAAAAAAAAAAGGCTAAACAGCTGCAATATGCATTTGATCTGTATGATTATTAGAATTTAATTTCTCAGAGCCCATTTATAGTAATGCAAATTATTTCCAGTAGCTTTCTCAGTTTACAAAACAAAACAAAACAACAACAACAAAACAAACAAACAAAGAAGTATATTTAGGCCCTTTAGTATGTAACAATGTTAATATAATGACGTATATCACAATTGCAGACTTTGGCCCCTGCAAAAAACTCATGTATATAGCTTTTAAAAGAATTCAAATGACTCTTGGCAGACAAAATTGTAAGAAAGTTTTGTAAAATTGTAAGAAAGTATTGCTAAATTTGAGCAGTGCGAATTACTGAGAAAGAAACTCATCCATTTTTATTTTAACTACCATAGAAATGTATACTGCCATATAACAGGGAAAAATAGACAATGGGGATAAAAAGAACTGGTGGAAATAGGGATAATTTCATTAGTAGATTTCCATGCTACTGAAAAGCTGAAACCTTTTTCTGAGTTCCACTGTAAATGTTGTAGGTCTCTACCAAACTTTATGCTTATAGCATATAGCATATACTTGAAATATTTATCCGTCAGTCAGATTTAGATAAAACTGGTCAATGTATTCAGAATTATTAAGAAGGCACATAGGAAGGAAAACGCATAGATATATTTCTTACGTTCCTTAGAAATCAGAATAAAAGCAGAAGCTGAAGATGACAAACTAAATAGTTCTCTACAAAAAATACTTGAGTAGTCTTTAAAAGTAATGTGATTCTTGGGGGTGAAAAGTAAGAAACATTTCTGAAACTATCAAACCTAAACTTAAAGAAAATCTCTGTTAGCCATCCATATTTAAATAACTAAACCTATCAGTACTATCAATTTAATTACCTAGGATTTATTTTACCATTGCTACCTTAAGTTGCACAGATTATCCTATCTGACACATCACATTTGTCTTCACAATATTTACTTCAGTTTTCAATAGGATCTGTCAATTTGATATAGATTATTGTACTTTCTTTACTGTTACATCAATGAATAATTTACATTAACTTTACATACAAAAAACCTCAGCAAACAACTGTATGATTTGGTGAATCAAACAGCAGAGAGAATTTCAGGAAAAACATATTGGAATAAAATCACTTGTATTGTCTTAAGCAAAGCTCTGCCACTTGTTTCCTTCTGAAATGAAGATAAAGGATTTCTCTCTAATATGCATTGAAATTTATGTATAAAGTGCAGTAAGAAAGAGAAACTCATGATTGTAAACTTACTTATTCAAATGTGTTCTGCTTAATGTCCAAAGGATTTATAGAAGATGTCATGAATAGAAGTCAGTCTCTTTTACCAGCATCATCATTATAGACACATCCAGACTCAACAAGCTTTTTGAAAAAATAAAGAATCAAATACAAGAAGGTATTGCATTGCACTGTTTTCTGAAGATTAAAACATTGGGTACACTGAGTAGGTAGAAATGGAATTTAATATTCTGATACAATTACTCTTTAGACATATGTTCTATTGAAACTGCAGAGAAAACACAAGTAGCCTGACTGGAATAAGCTTTGATTAGTCATACTGATAAATTGGAATAGATCTGAATTCTGTGTGAATGTAAGATGGAAGACTAATACTTTTACCATATGGTTTGGGAACACTATTACCCTTACAGTCTCAGATGTTGGTCTCATGTGACCATTATGGTTGTGCAATATATACTATCCCCTGTTGCTCATTAATAGTTTTGTAGAACAATTTATAGGTTACAGAGATAACTGAACTGTTATTAAAATAAAAGATTTGAAAATTGCCCAAGTAATAACAAAAGAAGAGATCTAGAGGAATAAGAAGTGGCTTCTGAAAGAATTGGTAATGGGATCTAACAACTTGTGAACTATTAGAAGGAGTCATATTCTCTGTTAAGAAAACAAGTGGGAACAATTTTCCACAATTTGGCAAATCATCATTAATTATACAGAGGAGGCAGGAAATATAATAACTGACTTTTAACTGTATGTGGCTTACACTGTGATAGCTTAAGTTCAAATTGTTTTAATAACTTTAATACTTGAAACATAATGAAATAGGGAGAAAACAGTTTGTGCATGGGTTAAGTGACAGCACAGAATGCTGGGGCCTCTCCTAGATTTTCAAACAGACTTGCAAAAGGGAATATAAAAAGATTTTTCTGATGCAGTAATGTCTTGGCAGATGACTATTAGGAGATTTGATATCTATATTGTTAGAAATTCTCCACTTACTAATCTTTCTATTGCAGTACAAGTAGAAAAGCTAGCAAAGGCTGTGCATTATATGCAACTACACCACCTTCAAAATTGAACTGAGTACATATGAGTCAATACAATAGCAGATATCAGAGATGTAACTAATAGTTCTACATTTAATTTAGCCTTCTTCTGGTTTTTGGAATAGAATTGACCTTCCATTCCAAGCTTAAATTTTCCTCACATTTGACTTCAAATAAGTTTTTATTAAAAAAAAAAAATGAAACCAGTAGTACAGAATAATAATGATTTATATGAAAGACAATCTTTTTCACTGCTTTGGAAAGTAGTATTATTTTAAGTGATTTTAGTATATTTCCAAAGATGTGAAAGAGAATATAGCCTATTAAGTAAGACTGAGAAAGAAGGACTGAGTGCAAAATAAATACGCACTTTTTTAGTGAGTTATTTCAGAAAGCTTTCTTGCAAGTTTGCAAACTAAGGAATTCACTAAACTTCTTTCTTATCTATGAAGGTAAACATTATCATAAATACTTGCAGCATCAGGAATTTACATAATAACTGGAAAAACTTTCTCAAACACTCTAGAAAAACAAACCACAGAGCAGAAAACAATCTGAGGTAAGAATTCTTAAAACTCTCATAAAACATTCCATGCATTTCAAGGATTATACATGGAATTTATTTCGTACACATGCAATACACGCCCCAATGGAGTCACAAAAAATTACACCTTTCCTGCTCAAATGAGTACATTTATCAGTAATGTTTCCTTTAAATCAATTACCTTGATTTGTAGTTACCCTGATTTGTGATTGTAAGCTGTATCCTGGAATAATGTTAAGATACCACCACAAGATGAGTAATGGGCAAACATAAACTAATTGAAGTTCCACTCAGTGATAATAGCAGTACTGTCATTTTTATCTAATTAAATTTAGGCATTTAACTGAGAAGTTTAAATTAGGACTTGAGTGTCCTAATGTTTCTATAATCAGTGAAGAATAAGAATGCTTTCCATGAGAATTCAGATTGAATTTCTGGTAGTACATTAAATTCAACTGTTAGTGGTTCTCCCTTCTTGGAGTGCCCATTTCTGTTCCCTGAGCATAGATGAAAGTTGATCAGACAGGATGTTAATTTAGCACTTGCAGTGGGAGGAATTAACCTTTCCTGGTTTGAGACTCTGCAGATGAGGCATGGAGACAGTAGGTAATTGTCTCACATACTGTTTAGGTGGAAGACTCTTTTCCTCACATTTTTCCCAAATTATGGTAGCTCACTATGCTATTTAGACAAAATGGCAAAATGGCAATGATGTATCACATGGACATGATGTATCTGCATCCAGGAAAGAAAACTCTTCCTATTTTGCTGATTTCCAGAAGATTTTTCTGTTTTACTGACTTTCATGTTTCCAGAAAAAAAACATTTGTCCCATTCTTAGCATAGGGGCTATGTTTTCCTATCCATTCAAGGGATGATTATGACAATTAAAAAAAAAAAAAAGTAGGTTGTTTTTGCTTTTAGTAGTCTGCTAAGTGTTTTAGATAAACAGTAGATTGAAGGACATGTTGTGTACAGCTGAGTTGCTAAGTCAACTTAAAACTGTTCTACTTTATTTCTTAAAAATATATATGCCTGCTGCCTCTTAGACTTCCATTCAGTTACAGTAGGATATTTCAGCATGTGATTTTAGACAATTCAGATGCAAGTGAATTATATCAAATCTCAAAAACTGGGAGTAAATTTTTGAAAAATTATTTTTCTTTTTATTTTATTAATTAATTAAATTTATTAAATGTATTAATTTATTATTATTTTTATTTTATAAAACTAACAGTGAATTTTAGATGACTTTACAACATGGTTTTGCCTTCTGTGAGTGTTCAAGTATTGTATAAATAAAATACTGTTTGAGTGGATCAGCCTCCAGTCTGCACGACTTTGAAAAACTTGTATCTTTGAACGTCAGCAACTTGTAATGACAATTAATAGAGCTAGCTGAAAGATGTGGAAAAATAATGAAGTAATAGAAGTGCCAAGCTTGTTTCAAAAGAAGAACTATTAATATATCAGAAACTTTGTTGTACAAAATGATGATTATACTGTTCTGATTCTCTTGACACAGTAAGAGTTGAAAATACAGTTATTCTTGTGTTTGGTTTTCCTGTGCCCCTTCGAGGTCTCACTGCCTCTCTTTGTACAGAAAATTGTACCTAAATGAGGGATTTCTGTCAGACTTGTTGCCCTAACTTAGGACACAGAACTTCAGCTAGAGTCAAGAACATTACAAAGCATAAAGCATTCATGTCAATATTAGATGCAGTGAGCTTAAATTGTCAGTGGAAATTTTTTGGGACTGTTGCTCACTTCCTTAGCTGTCACATTCTGACTGCCAGCCATTTTTGTATGATTCTGATTGAGGCTGAATTTAAAGAGTATTTGGAACATATTTTCATTTCAGGGAAAAATAGCCTCTTGTATTACACAAGCTGCATTAAATGTGAATTTAACTAAACTATTAATTAAATTTTAAATCTTCTAGACATTTATAACTGGAGGGAAATGACATGATTCATGCAGCTACATTTGCCATTATAACAAAGTGTCTCTAAAGTCCTTTTATATCTTTCAAATTTATCGACTTGTGTGTACATAAACCAAATTATGTGCCTTGTAACACTACATGAGAATTTCTGCTTTTTATCTTTATATAGAACAGAACAAGCTTAATAAAACCATGTAATTATTAGTTATGCTAATATGCAAGGAACAAATATCTCCAATGTTTGCACAACAAATAAACATCTCTAACCTGTCTGAATCCATTTAAAAAACCACCTCTCTTTCATTCTTTTATTTTCTCTAAAATCCCCTATAAATCTTGGTTAATTACCTTCATAGTGTGGGGTAGATCCACAGCTGAGGCAACAGCCATCACAACCTAAAGTGTATGTACACACTGAACTGCATACTTTCAGTGCTGGTGACATTTCAAAGACAGTGTTGGCCAGTAGGGAAATAGGGAAGTAGGGAGCAGGGAAAACTGGTGGGCAGAGAAGACCGAAGATCTTCAATTAGAGGAAGTGTATACAGCCTTGACTATGAAATCTGCGACAAATTGTATAAACTTGGTATTGAGGACTTGGCATTAGATGCATACTGTCAAATATGAAAGGTACAGGCATATGGTAAGCACTCAAATATCTGCTGCTTAAGGGTATGGAAAACAGCTATGTGAAATTGGTAGCAGATGTTCCTTCAGGACGCATGGATTTAGGTTCTGTGGAAAGACCCACAGCTTTAATGGTAACAACTAACATTTAAGCGATGCAAGTTTCTATACATCCTACCTCACCTGTAGAGCTTTTTAAGAAATTCAGGAACATCTCAAAATAATCTTACCCTTTCTATGTAAATAGACAGCACTTCTATGAAAAAGATCTTGAAGCTGATCAAATACTCTGTTTAAAATTACGTTTCTTAATTTAAAACTTGTCTGACTTCATTAAAATTACATTTCTTTGAATTTTTATTTCTCTAAAATAAAAAAAAAAAGTTAGTGACAAGGATATTGAAGAAGAGATTGGGAAATTTAGAAAGTCCTTTCAGGTAAAATTCTTGCAGTCAGGAAAGTATCCTATGTAGAAATAAAATTATTTCAAAACTCCAGTGGGATTTCAGAATGTGCCCTTTGCAGAAATGCAGACATAATCTTTTTTTTCATTCATTTTATACTTTTATTTCTATATACATAATTCTTTTCCTACTCATGGCATAAGTAATTTTTTTTGGTAAGTGTTCAATATACTCCATATAATTTCCATATCTTAGTTTCTTAGTAGCCCTATTTCATTGTTGCTTTTCCAGAAAGTTCCTTTCTGAAAAGAACTTATTTAAGAGGAGGTTAATGATTGAAATTGAAACACAGCTAGAAACCTTCAGTTTGTGGGTGATGGCCACAGCATTTTCTATTCAGATGAACTACTCCCATGGACTCCTTGGGAATTTTGTTTAAAAGAACTCCAATAGTTTTTTGCTTTTCTTTCTTTAATTATTCTTTCTTTTTTTTCTTCTTAAAACAGTAGGTTACATCATGCAAGTTTTACTAGCCATCCTTAAATGCAATAATACTAATTTGCATCTAGATTTGAAATGATATGAGGACAGGCTAGGGTAGAATGACAGACTTAAAAAGAGGAAAAAAGGGTAAGAGGCAAGCAAGAAATGAGATTCTGATTTGCGACTGTGGTGGTGCTTTGTATAGAACAGCAGTTCCTTTATTTGAAAAGCTTTGGACAGACAGCTGAACTAAATTGCTAGACCCAAAAGTATAAAAAAAAGTATTTCCATAAACACAGGAAAATATCCCTAAATTGATGTATCTTGGTTTGATACCTGATATAATTCCATGCCATGGCAAAATTCTCTGCAAGATTCTTTCAAATAAATTGAAAGATTCACAGTGATTTCAGTGACGTTGTACTGAGGTCACCACCGGTTTGCTGTAGGATAGGTCTAAATCACAAAATTTTTCTCCTCAGTTATCTAATATCAGCAAGTTTTTCAGGGGCTGTATCTCCTTTATTTTCCACACACTATTTCAAATACTTGCTTATTTTCTTCCAGAACAGTCTTTGTCTACCTTAACCAGTACTTGACAATTTTTTTTATTCCCTTGATATGGCCCACATCACAGCTTTTTCTGTATCTCTGGCTCAATAGTCCTGCTGCCTCTCTGAATCTTAAACAAACGACTAATTAATTCATGTATATATAATGATCTGACCCCCAAAACATGAGCTGTTCTAGTCTTGTTTCTGTTGCATATATAGTGGTCAGCAACAAATGCAGAATTGAAAAGAAAAAAACACACACACACAAAAAAAATAAATAGAAATTATACATATTTAAAATTATATTTAAGTAAGAAAGCTGGGGGGAAGATGTTCTATTTGGCCAACATTCATGCATTGATTTACTTCCCTATTTTTTTATTTTATTTTTTTTTTATTGTGAGCAAAATTCTGCTCTGCCCAACACATCCATGTTTATTCCTTTTCTGAACACAATACTCATTAAACATTTTGTGCTATTGAAGAAAGAGAAAGGAATACAGTTTCTAATGTTTCCTGATTCAAGTGTTTACAATTCAGCTTACAGGTGATAACATTTCTACTGAGACAGGTAGTGCATATTAGACAATATCTTGTTATTTCTTGTACTTGCAACATTTCCCCTTGTCTGATGATAATCCATATGCCTTATACTCGAAGATGATCCAGAATGTTCTGTCCTCCCCAAATTCAGTGACTCTAAAAAGAAAAAATAAAATAAAGCAAGCAAACAAACAAATAAAACAGGATTTGATATGTAGATTTTCTTCCCATGAACACACCAGGATTGAATCCCTATCATCCAGAAGTTCTCAAGAAAATAACATTTCTCCACAGATCCAATTGGCCAACATTAAAAATAAGAACGCAGGAGAGAAAGGGAATAATTTCTTAATCAGGATAAAAAGTGTTACTCTGAATTCCAGGAAATTGTTCTATATTTCATGGCTGTATACATGTTTTGGCATCTCAAGCCTTTTGTGCTGTATCCCCCCATGTTAGTCTCTTATTTGAAGTTCTGAGTTAAACAAATAAGTTCAGAGGTCAGAGTGATGCATTCCCATTTCTGTCACACTTTTAGCTTTCAATAATCCTCAGTTCAATTTGTCCACAATTCATTGTTAACATCCAGTTGATCTTTTGGTCTTGAGCAAAGTCAGCTTTATGTCTCCAGCACAAGCAGATTGCAAAGACTAAAAAGACAAAAGCTACCAGGGGATTAAGAAATAGTTATAGCCTCTGATCAAGGGATTCACAACAGTTCTCATTGCTTTGCATAGCAGTTTTATACTTCCCTCAGAAGAAGTGATGATTTGTAGGTTTTTACTTAAAATACTAATACTAATAATTAATAATAATTGCTACTTGTGGCAGTAAATAGACAGAAAGAAGCTTGTAGCTCCTTGAAAATACGATGTATTCTCATCCTTCCTCACTGCTACATTATTTGCCTTTTTCAGTACCAGACATTGAAAAAATAAATTGTATTGAACAGGGATAGACATTTGAAGATAATTATTGTTCTGATTTGTGTCACTGATTTTTTACTTTATATTTTCTAAGTTGGGTATTTGAGATCCATGCCTCCTTTCTTACATTCAAGCATTTTACTATGATCTGACTGTATTAGTGGCACAGCTGCTCGCAGCCAGAGGGCCCTCTGTACATGAGATAGGCAACAAGGATTTCTGTAATTCACCTTCCTCCTTGTGCCTCAGCCACATGCTGTAGTACTTTGATTCCTCCTAGGAAACAGAACATATCAGTTCTAGTCCTAGTACAGAATTTCTGTCAATTCAGCCATAAAAACACAATCACGTATAAATTGACTTAAAAATAAATATTTGCTACAACTTTTCTTCCTTGAATTTTCAGCAAGGACATAAGCGTCAAAACAACTGTGTCACTTGTGCTCACTGGGTCAGAGGTAGGAGACTTGGCTTGTTAGGTCTGTGCACAAAGGAATTCAAATGAGGTGTTTGCTACTCCGTGCCTCACCCTGCTCTTTCTTTGTAGCAGCAGTAGGCTTTTATCCTAGGGTGGACCACACAGGATTCAGAAAAAAACCTTCCTCTTTGCATAACACTGTTTCATCTGTCAGTAGGAAGCCAAAGTGTAAATGAAACCCCATCTTAAATTAAATGCATCTTAATAAACTACACCCTTATGAATGATTTGTTGATGTACCTCTACAGTTTAGGATTAGCTTGAAAGGAAATAGAACGGATTGTAGTGGTATGATTTCTGTAACAAGCAATAGCAAAGGAAAGGAAGTTCAATAATTAGTCTGAGTTAGATACTGTACAATATAAGTAATGAAGTAATAGTTCTAATATTCTTCAGCTAGTTATTTTCCTAATTCTATTTTTGGTCTTTGTATATGTAATTAATTCCCCTGGGATCAGTTAGGCATCTCTGACACACTACAAATGTTAATGAATGTATTCTTAAAACATTCTGTGAAGTGTGGAAGTATTATTAATTTCCACTTTAGAGGTGAGTTCTAAGGCCCAGCAAATAAATAAATAAATAAATAAATAAATAAATAAAAATAAAAAAAAATTACAGAGAGTCAAGAAATCTGTGACAGTACTGAAAACTAATGGGGGATCTTACACTTTTTTTGTGTGTGTTTTTTTTTTCTTTCTCAATTTTGTAGCCACTGGGAATCAATTTTACTGATAGGAAAGTTGAGCAAAACTTCTTAAACAGTAAATAAAACATTATTTCTTTTTTCTTCAGAAAATTTAATAAAGTCATGTTGAGTTGGTGTCCTGTTTGGTTTAGCCATCCCTTTCCCTCCTTGGAAAGGTGATGGAACAACTTGTTCTGGATGCCATCTCCAAGCAATTAGAAGAAGGTTATCAGTAGTCAGCAATGTTCACCAGGAGGAGATCATGCTTGACCAACTTGGTAGCCTTCTGTGATGTCATCACTGGCTGGGTGGAAGAAGGGAGACTAGTGGATGTAGTCTGTTTGGTTTCAGCAAGGCATTTGTCACAATCTCTCACAACATCCCTATAATGAAGCTGAGGAAATGTAGAATAGATGAGTGGATGATGAGGTGGGTTGAGAAATGGCTGACTGGCAGAGATCAGCAGGTTGTGATCGGTGGCATGGAATCCAGTTGGAGGCCTGTATTTGGTGTTGTTCTTCAGGTGTTGGTGCTGAGTCCGGTCTTGTTCAACATCTTCATCAATGACCTCGATGAGGGGATAGTGTCCACCCTCAGCAAACTTGATGATATGAAGCTGGGAGGAATGGCTGACACACTGGAAGGCTGTGCTGCCATTCAGACAGACCTGTACAGGCTGGAAAGTTGGGCAGAGAAGAAACAGATGAGGTTTAACAAAAGCAAATTTAGAGTTCTGTACCTAGGGAGGAATAACTGCATGCACCGGTACGAGCTGCGGGATAACCTGCTGGAGAGGAGCTCTACAGAGAGGGACCTGGGTGTCCTGGTGGACAACAGGATGGCCATGAGGCAGCAGTGTGCCCTGGTGGCCAAGAAACCAATGGCATCCTGGGTTTCATCAAAAGAAGTGTGGCCAGCATGTCAAGGGAGGTGATCCTCCCCCTCTACTCTGTCCTGGTGACCTCACCTGGAGTATTATGTCCAGTTCTGGGCTCTCCGGCACAAAAAAAAACAGAGGTCTCCTGGACAGAGTCCAGTGGAGGGCCAAAAAGATTATAGAGGGCCTGAAGCACCTCTCTTATGAGGAAAGGCTGAGTGACCTGAGTCTGTTCAGCCTTGAGAAAAGAAGAATCAGGAGGGATCTGATCAACATCTATAAATATCGAAGGTGCAGAAGGTAAAGGGACAAGGCCAGACTCTTTTCAGTGGTACGTGATGATAGAACAAGAGGAAATGGCCACAAACTGAAGCACAGGAATTTCTGCACAAATGTGCATAAGAACTTCTTCATAGTAAGGGTGACGGAGTACTGGAACAGGCTGCCTAGAGAGATTGTGGAGTCCTCTTCTCTGGAGATGTTCAAGTCCTCCTGGATGCCTATCTGTGCAACCTGGTCTAGGAAGCCTGCATTGGCAGGAGGGTTGGACTATATGATCTCTAGAGGTCCCTTCCAGCTCCTACAATTCTGTGATTCTGTGATTATACACTGCCATTATATTCCATGTGTACTGCAACCTGTCGTAGTCCATGATTCATACCATTCAGACGTGGGCAGCATCTCCAAGAGGGTCAGAGCTGATCCCAATAATGGTGTCACTAGACAAGAAGCTTCTTGTCCTGCTCTCTCAAGCAAAGAGGAATGAGAATGTGTCTTCACAAGGATGTTGGAGATTTTCTTTACAGTAGAAAAAGTCCGTATGGATAGATATGCATTTCTCTCTTTTCAGTGAAAAAGAAACTTCTAATGCAAAGGATGAGAAAAAGTGGCTGAGCAGACCTTGGTGTTCTCCAGGTTTGCCAGGAAAAGATCTGGCAAAGAGTCTCTTTCTATCCCAACTCAGTTTTCCATATTTTCACCTGTTAAAAAGGCAGCTTCTAAGATGGGCAGCCACAATAACTTGCAATGATCAAAAAAAGAAGCTGAGCCTCAGAACGTAATTATCTCACAAGATGTACAATGTTCCTGAAACAATTATCTTTATATTAGATAAAGGGAAAACATAGTTCCAAATATCTCATAAGAACAATTTTGCAGAATTGAAGTAGAAATTGTTTAGATGAAACAAACTCAGTAAATGTACTACTCTTATTGAGTTAATCATCATCACAATTCAGATATACAATTCACATGTTATGAATGGTGTCTTCAACTGTTTGTCTTTTGTATTAACTTGTTCTTAAAGAGACAGTGGTTGACATATTTAGCTGGTAGATTTCTGGTAGATTTCTGGAAATAACTTTTCCTTTTTTTTTTTTTTCCAAATAAAGCAGAACACACCTAATTATATTTCAGTGCTTTTATGTCTTGAACATTGCTTGCTA
>JAOWBP010001589.1:2246-16999 GCA_028571105.1 Tragopan temminckii | reverse complement strand
TACAAAACCCACTTCTCATATTTTCTGTATTCCCCTCATTTTTTAGTACTTCAAAAAGTATTCTGAATCTATTTACACGCAAAATGTTTGAGATTAATTTCTAGAAGGACAAGTAAACTAAATAAAATGCTTATGGAATAAGAGTTTATGTGAATTTGTTTTGGAAAGGAGTTTTTTTTGTTTGTTTGTTCGTTTGTTTTTTGCTTTGTTTTTGAACAGCTAACTTGACTATTATTTGTGACTACTTGAAACTAAACTTCTGGCTTTTCCTGTTGCCTTTCAGACGTATTGTCAAATATAAGTTATGGCTTTTTCATCTTCAGTCCCAAATTGTGTCACATCAGTGTTGGCAGTTGTTCTGATTTTCAGAGGATCATGATGCTTGGTGACTTATATCAAGCTCACTGAATAAAATACTTTTTGCATAATCCTTATTTATGACAGTTTCCAACTACTGCTCCTACAGACATTTAATCAAAGGTTGGAAAGACCCTTTGAAGGTTATCAGGTCAGTCCCAACACTCAAAGCCAAGTTAATTTTAAACTGCATAGCTCAAGATTACAATAATATATCCTTTCTGTCTATTCCTAATGCTAAACAAGTGCTGTTCTCTGAGTTTCTTCTCATTCATTATATCCTCCAATCTCTGAATCATTGTAGTGGCCCACCCCCAGACTCACTCATTTAAACAAGCAAAAAATATATATATAAAAAAAAGAAAATAACCAAAACTGCCTGCTTTCACTGTTTCTTAGGCATAAGCTGGGTGGGGCAGTTTCTTTGTTGCACAGATTTTAATTTCAATGTATTTAGCTCTTACTCCCTTTTGGAATTTCATTGCTTCTCCGAGATGGAAAGAACAATTCCTGAATGAATCTGAATGAAAACGTATTTCCTCACATATCTTCTTTGTGATCCCATGCATTTCTTGTGCTTTTCACTTGCACTGCAACAATTCAGGGTCAGGACTATTTTGTTGTCTCAGCAGATTTTAATATAATGAAGCCATGTTCTTGACATACAGATCTTGATAGTGCAGAGCTGCTTTTTCTCTGCCTTGCTCCTTGTTGCAGATAGAAGAGATAATGACTCAGAAACATATCCTTCAGCTACAGTGTCTCCAGAAGCTCTCTTGGCTTGCATGCCATACATCCAAGTGCCTTAACGCACTCCCAGGCCCCAGCATACAATTAATAGATGTCTACAGATCCTGCTAAAAACAATCACTAAATCTCTTTACTCAAAATATTCTCTGTTCAGCTGTAGCACCCCACTCAGATTTTATTAAGACTTGGCTCTGTTATCATCTGTTTCCCAGCCAGGAACTATGAGAGTTATGACACAGGAGGAAAACTAAAAAAGCAGAACTGACATTGATTTCCATGTGTGCATGATCTTGCTCCAAAGACTAGTAACATAGCAACAAGGGTTGGATTTCTTTCTCCTCCTCTTTTCTTTTTTTTTTCTTTTTTTCTCATTTATGTATCACTATTCACCTTTCTTTGACTATGGTTTACATTTTATGCTTCCTTTAGGACATTTTGGTTATAGCCAAAATAGAAGATGAATTCACAATACCTTGTTCACAGTACTCACTTTCAAAGGTATTATTCTTGTGATAGTTAAACCCTGAAGTATCATCTGGTTTTGATAAGAGTTTCTGTTTTTATTCACTAATGCTGCTGGCCTAACCAGGTCATAATGTGTGATTTCATCTGATATCAAACAGTATGGGTTAGTTAGTTTATTTTACGTACAAACCTCAGCATCTCCATTTCACTTCTTGCAGCTGTATTGTGTAACTTCCTCCAGGAACATCAATCAAGAGTAAGCTGATTTTAAGTAATGCATTTTATTTTCTCTCTCCATTCATGTTCCCTTTTTGTGTCAATACATTATTATCCTCTCTTAACTTTAGAAGTGGAGCAGAGCTATCAAGTTATATATGAGCATTAAGACAGTTATGTAACATGATAATAGTGAAGTCTCAGCCAGATTTTAGGTAACCCTCTCCCTGAACACTTATGTACTCTGGTTAGAGGTGGAGTCTCATAAGCTTGTGCGTGAGGCTACTGTGCATTCCAGCAGAGATTTTGCAGGTAGCTCTGTGTTCACAAAGTCAAACAGTCAGAAAAGATAAAGAAGCATACGGTGGTTTAACATTTACCCTGCATGCAGAGTTAAGGGACCTGTCTCATCTTAGAATTCAAAGCTATGAGCCCTGTCAAAACTTTCTTTTTCCAGCAGGAGAAAGTGAATATCATTTCCTTGACAAGATACAATATTCTTCTCAAAACGAGTGTTCACTACATCTCCAGATCATGAAGCTGAGGCTGAAGTCCTTTATTACCAGGCAAAATTCTACCCTGTATACATTTTTAATCATCTAACTTTACTGACAACACTAATCTCCTTTTACTGTGAAAAAAAAAAAAAAGAAAAAAGAGAATGAATCAGAGCAGGAACCTAGTTTTATATTGACCTAATTACTCGTAGTGATTTTGGAATCTGCTTATGAAAAATATGAGGCCAAAAAAAAGAAAAAAAGAATGCAAAAAACCTAACTAAGTTTGCATGCATCACTACTGGTTAGGGCATGATATGCTGGAGAAGAACTCCGCAGGGAAGGACCTGGATGTCCTAGTGGACGACAGGTTGGCCATGAGTCAGCAGTGTGTCCTTGTGGCCAAGAAGGCCAATGGTATTCTGTGGTGCATTACAGACAGAACAGCCTGAAGGTTGAGGTAGGTGATCCTCCTCCTCTATCCTGCCCTAGAGAGGCCACTTTTATAATAATGTGTCCAGTTCTGGGCTCCCCAGTTCAAAAAAGACAGGGATCTCCTAGAAGAAGTCCAGCAGAGGGCCAAAAAGATGATTAAGGGTCTGGAGCATCTCCTGTATGAGCAAAGGCTGAGTAACCTGGGTCTGTTCAATCTGGGGAAAAGAAGACTGAGGGGCAATCCAATTAATGTTTACAAATATCTGAAGGGAGGTGGGACGGAAATGGATGAGGCCAGGCTCTTTTTGGTGGTGTGTAGTGACAAGACAAGGAGTAATGGCCTAAAACTTGAACATAGGAAGTTCCATAAAAACATGCAGAAGAATCTTTTCATGATAAGGGTGATGGAGCAATGGAACTGGTTGCCCAGAGAGGCTGTGGAGTCTCCTTCTGTGGAGATATTCGAGATTCCAAGCTTCAGCTGGATCCCTATCTGTGCTAACTATTGTACCTGCATTAGCAGGGGGGTTGGACTCAATGATCTCTAGAGGTCCTTTCCACCTCCTGTGATTCCGTGATTCTGTGATTCTGTAAGTGCTCTGTCAAGCCATACTCACGTGAAATATCTGCTGGTACAAAGTTTAAAGTCCTGCTGTCTAACCAAGGTCTCTTGGCAGTGCTGTGCTCTGCCATGCCGTGCCTTGCATTGCCTTGCCTTGCCTTGCCTTGCCTTGCCTTGCCCTGCCTGCCTCTCCCCCTCAACAAATTATCTAGGAGTCTTTTATGAAGACCAGGTGATCTTCAGACTATTATTTGATCCCCCATCTCACATGTACAGTTGGGAGTCAGTGGATTAGTTGCAGATGTAGCAGGATTAAATGTTAAGAACTTTAAGAGCTACCACCATTTTTGGTACCTAATGTCAAATTTTGACAAAGTGCAAAGATCCTTTCTTTCATCTCCAGATGCACGTGTGTTCAGAAATGCTTAATTTCATAGTTTTAACTATCTGAGAAAGTTTTCCTAAGCATGATCAATGTTAAAAAGCTCCCAGTTATCTTAATGATGCCAAGGTATAAGAAACAGAGGACAAAAAATACAATGGACTAGATTTGACTGTTATTGAATGCCAGGAATTTCAATTGTCAAACAAGATTCTCAGCAGTAAGAAGTGATTGCAAAACTATCTTTCTGTAAGTTAGCACCCATTAAAAGAAAAGAACAGGTTTTGTGTTTTTAATGGTTTATGAATCACTTTCAGAAACAAAGTGGAAATTACCAGAATCTGCAGGTAGCATTCCTATCAGTGTCAGTCTGTCCCTAAGGGGATGGAATATATTAAGACTTCTTCAAACCTACATATTTGACAGGTAACTTCTGCTATTCTGAAGAAATGGACAAATGGTAAAACTGATGAAACTTGAATAACTTGTTTCTTTCAAAGTTTTGTTGTTCGCTGCTTTTGACAGAAATTTTGTTACTGAAGCCAAATATTATGTTGTTTGTGATTAATTAAAAACATATTTAAAGAGTTCTACTATGATTTTTATTTCTGGGAAACCAGAATGGAAAGAGCTATGAATAAGAAGATACTGATAAATTTAAAAAGACATTTTAATGTTCTAAATAATTTATTGATACTTAGAAAGGAAAAGATAAATACACAGGTGGCTAATTTTTAATGTGAGCCTCTCAATGATTTACTAAGAACATCTGCTGGTTGGTTTATATGTGTTCTGTGAGGTTCTCAGATGCTCATAAAGAAACTGTCCTGAAGGAATGAGAGAAGTTCTTCAGAGCAGGGATGATGTATATAGTGCAACTCACATGCCAGTGCCGATAAAGAGATTAAATTTCTCTCAAGAGCTGTGAAGAACAAATGGACTTTTTCTACTTTTAGTCATGCTAACGTTTAGTCAGATTGTGAAAGATGCAGAGAAATAATTTGATGAAGATTTTAAGCAGACAGAAATTGTAGGAGCACATGGATGTAAAGATTTTAATGAGCTAGTAAAACTTTCTTCAAGAATCTGTTGTAATTTCAGGAAAGTATCTTTAGTATGGAGTTTCTTTTGACAGCATACTCAGTTTCACAAACTTCACCTGAACTTAAATACAGCTCATAAATTAATTTAGCCTGTGCTGGAAGTCAAATGAGGTTACAATGCTAAGTATACGTGACTTGGATGATGCTTATTGAAACAGCATGTGCACACTAATGTGACTATAATAGAGCAGAACTGAACCATCAGTACATTCATGTGCCACTAAAGTCAGTTTTCACCATGACATGGTCTTGCAGTGGATTACAGCTGTCACATGCCAGTGCCTTCTAGCAGATCACATTATTAAAGCTAATTCTAAGTGCAAGTGCACTCTGAAATGCAGTTGTTTGATGCAGCTATCCTGTAGGATGGCAGGTACTACAGAAGAGCACTTTAATACCTGTACAGCTTAAAGTTCACTGACTTTCAAGGGAGCTCTCCCATGCACTGAGCAACCATGCTTCATTGCTTTGCTGTTCCAGGGCAAGAATACTCAATCTCTCAATCTTTAAAATTGAACTTTTCTCTTCCTCTTTGGATGATTATTTGAACAGAGCAGCCCCTTCCAAATCACAGTAGTGTACACGATTATTCAATTACTTCATATGATATCTTTCTACAACTAAAACATAGTAGCATTTCTCTACTAATATTCCTGTGCTGAAGTCCCAAAAAGATACTTCAGAAAATAATAATGTAGCAATACTTAAAATAACCAAAAGATCCCAAATCACTGTCATGAGTTTATTACTACTTAATGGGTTCCATATTTTGCATTATTTTTTCTTTTATGAGCAAAAGAACTTCTCTTGGCCCTGTATACAAAATCAAGATTTTATATTATTGTACCAAACGTACCAACGTACTACTATTTGCTAAATCTATGCACTAAGCAAAAGAGACTGTTTTCCTTATGTATTATAAGGCAGGACTCAATTCATCTCACTCTTCTGTTTCTTTTGCCTAACTCACTTGAATTTAAAAAGATACATTTATTTTTACCATTACATCAAGTAGATTTCACTCGTTACAAATTGAGACTGAAACCTTTGAAAGCAAAGAGGAAAAATTTAAACACTTCTCAGGATTCAGACCACTGAGCTCTCCCGTGTAACCATATAATTTGTGTGCAGCTTTAAATGGTTGATAGACCCCAGAATACCTTCAGAACAGTAGGGAAAGCACATAAAAAATAAGTTAGCACCTCTTCACACAAGATTATTTTCCTCTCCATTCTAAAAATCCACTCGAAATTTCCTTACATTAAAAAGGAACTGTGAAGATAGAAGACTGAAATCAATCAAAAATGTAAGGTGTTTGTCATCTATCTTTTGTCAGTTTAAGCCTACAGCTATTTACTTGACAAAAAGAAACCAAAGATACTATGCTTATCTCCCTATCTTCTCACAAGTGTTATTCAGGAAGATATCCCAAGTAAAATCATCCACAGCTAACTGGGGATGAACGGATGATATAAATAGGACATAAGGACTATGCTTTTGCTATGTAAGAGTTTATTATTCTAACCTGTTTCATTTGGTCTCCAACTGGCCTATTGTCTTTCACATTTTTTCACATTTTTTAACCATACTTACTGTCATGCTGAAAAACAAACAGAAAATAACAAGTAGTCTCAGGTATGGAATAAAGGGAAAAATACAGTGCAAGCATGCAGATAAACAATGACTTAAAATACTCTTACCTTGTATAAATAAATCAAATGTATAAATACTATTACCTTGTATAAATAAATCAAAGCAAGAAAGTTTAAACTCTCTATTGGCCCTCAACAGCTCTACAGCAGGTGAAACATTTTAAAATTTTCTTTAACATTCTTTGAAATAAAGCCTTCAAAAAAACAGGCCTCCCCACCTCTCAAGCTGAAGCTGAATAAATAAAAAGCCATTTAATAGTAGCTCCTAATGCTTGTTGACATAGTAGGTAGTGGCTAATTCAGTGTTAAAAGGCTAATGAAAATCAGCATAAGGATGATGCATGATCTGGAAAATACACCTTTGGCTTCTTATTGTATGACTTTGTATCAGGAAATCTTGAGAAGCTCTTATCGGCCAATAAATTAGGATTAAAAAAAAAAAGTTTGTAAAGATTGTTTTGACTTTGAGGCTGTCATTTGACTTTGAGTCATCAAAACACTTAATCAAAGCCCTAACTTTAAGCAAGGTGCTAGGAAGATTTTTCAAAGTAAGCCAGCTTGACACTGTATTTTGTTAAACTGGAAACAGATTACTGGGTAGAATGATGTGATCTATCACAATTTCTAAGTTAAGGTATAGAGTATGAGGTATTTCCAGCTTCTTTGTAGTGGTGGTAAACAACTGTCCAACTCATTCTTCACACCAGAAATATCACCTGACAAAAGTGTCAACAGACAGGAAGGAAAGTAAAACTTTGTACTTCAGCCAGTGTGTCTCTCTTGTCCCTCAGTGCTTTCATCTATCACTGTTGATAGAACTACCAGGCTGATCCAACTCTCAGCATTTTTCCTTTGAGTTGTCTGCCTTACAGTTAAAGATCTAATTTCAGGACATATATGTATAATGGGAAAGGTATAAATCAGTTGTCTCAAGTACTAACAGTCATGAGCTTGTAGCAGCTCAAAAGCAGAGAGTTGCAGAAGAAATACTACAGGTCTAAGAGCACAGTGTTTCATGAGTCACGTGTACAATGAAATCAATTAGAGGTAGTTTTGTGTATGTTTGAATACATTTCCAAACCACAGAATATACATATTCTCATTATATACTATTAAATCAGATTAGGGAACAAACTACTATTTGTAGGTGACAAATATGAACTGCAGTAATGGAAATCACATCTTAAAGAATACTAGTCTGTTGCAGGTCCAATCCAGCATCCTTTCTCTACAAAGAATCTCTGCCAAAGTCAATGGGAGAGCTCGCCTTTAAAAATATGGAAAGATCATGCCAATTCCTTCCAATAATAGTCATTACTCTTCACAAATATGTAAGAAGCAATGAAAAAGCAAACAGTGTTTGAAAGCTAGTGTTACTCTTACCCCCGGTATAGGAAGTCTGAATGCTGTATATTTTTCCAAGTAATGAAAATCTTTTTTTTTTTTTTCCACTCTGTGAAATAATTTAATCACTTAGTAAACTATCATATTTGCTTTCTTTATTCTTGTTTTCAACAGGAAAATCTTCAAGACTGCTTACAAGAAAAAAAAAAAAAAAGAAGAAGAAAAGAACCCCATTCATATTCTACTATATATTCCTCCACTAATGTGACTTCAGGCACAGCAATTTTGTGTGATTTCATCAGCCAGCAAGACAGAGATGTAGATATGTCCTCTATCATATCAAGGTACTGTTCTTACCCAAACTACCACAGTTGAAGGAAGTATAGCATGTCGGATAAATCTATTTTTCCAGACCTTGAATTTCCACCATATTGTCCTCCCTTTAGAGGAGAGTGGTTTCTGCTATCTAATTCTTTCAGATGTCTCAGTTGCACATTGCTCCAGTCTTTACCAAAACCTTTTCAGAATGCCACTAATACTATGCTTGTACATATGAGTTCTGCTTTAGCTCTATTTTGGGGAAAGCAATACTTTAAATCCTCTCAACCTTCTCTCATCATCTAGATCAATCAAAACCGATAAGTTAAAAGCCAGAAGTATATTTGGACAAGATTCTGTAATTGAAGGCCACAGTTCTTGGGCTGTTTTTATGCATGTAGTAATGGGTACACATAGGAGGGGGATGACTTTAGACCTTCTGCAGCCCTGTGCTGTGAAGACGCTAGTGACAGCTGATGTCCTGTGCAGAAGAGTTGTCCTCTGGCACTAGAAAATCAGTTCATCTGGTAGAGTTGCTCCTCCCCAGGTGCAGAACTATGCTCTGCTTCTTACTGAACTTGCTTTCAAACCATTGATAGAAAGATGTTTTTATAATTACAACTATTATTATTTTATTATTATTATTATTTTAACAAACAGTTTAACTTTGGGCATGTCTGTTCCAGTACTTGCTGTTGCAAGAGTAGTTTCAAATAAATGTAGTATTTTCTCTTTTCAAAATAGGAAATGGAATTCTGGAATTTAGATCTAATCAAGTACTGCACCTGCTATCATATACAACTCTAAAATTATATCTAAACTTCTATTTTGTTAAATATACATGAGCAATTTAGAAACTTCTAAAGGTTTCCTAAAAGAGTCATTTTATTTAATTTTCCAATCCTTTCACATTCCTGTTCACAAAATTGTTAGGTCTAGATCCTAGACTGCCTCAAGTCATTGCCAAAATTTGCAATGAGTACATTTACATCTGGAGTTTCAAGATATTTTTATATTTGATGAATATTTCATTAAATACACTGTATTTATCAAAAGCTAAGACATTCTAAATTGTTGATACATACTTTTAGTCATCCATTTTTGTTTTTCAACTTCTAGTCCTCCAAAGGACATAAATGTTTTGTAGATTTCTAGCACTATCCAAGTGTCTCAGTTTTCTCTCACATGGATCCATTCAGTCATGTTACATTTAACATCACTTCAAGTATAATTGGAAACAAAAGCTTTATAATACTGAAGTCTCACTCAGATCCAACTTTATGCAAAATTCTGGCTAATAAGAGGAGATAGTAATAAAGCACATTTTAGTGATGTGAAAATAGCCAGTATACGTGGATTCTGCATCATAATGCGTGTCAGAATTTAGTAGACATAATTTGCAGATAGAAAGCTATCAGAACTATCAAACTATCAGTAATCCTTTGTGAATTCTTTGTGAATCTCAGATTGCATTTAGTTTTTTTCCATAGTGATAGACACGGTAGCCCATCTTTTCTGTTGACTTTTCTAGATTTTAAGTGTGAGTGCATAAATAAATGTAAACATAATCAATGCATTAAATAGTAACAGATGAAGGCAAATATATGTATTTATTTATTTATTTAATGCCAGAGCATTCTCCATCTTTCCATTAAAAATCTTAAAAGGTGCCAAAATTTTTTATACCTAAAAATTGCAGAGCCACCTGCTTTTTTTCTGTTGTTGTTCTTGTTCTTTTTTTTTGTTTTGTTTGTTTATTTGTTTGTTGTAATTTGGTATTAGTTTAGCACTGAAATCAGTGAGATTTGCTATCTTCTGGTTTTATCCTTATCTTCAAGAACTGAGCAGAAGTACTCATATTGGAAACTAGAAAAATGTGTTGCATTCTTTGTTTCTTCTTTATGCTGTCACTTCTAAAACACTTGTAAACAAACAGTCTAAGGGACAGAAGCATCTCAGAGTTTTGCTTTAGTTCTCATGGTTTCTCAAATAAACAACTGCAGTTCTAGTGCTGTATTTTCAGAAGATCCAGCAATTGTGATTGTCACTTTATGCCTTCACTTATGGTACTTTACAGGTTTACAACTTTCAGTGCTGTTTTCTGAGAGGTTTTAGTAAATAATTTTGACTTGATATTGCTATAAATGTTTTGATATAGTGCTATGTTTAATAACACCTAAAATACCATTGTTTTACTGCACGTAGAGAGAACAGAGGTTGATGTAAAGAGTACTGCATTACATTAAACAAAATACGAGGAAAAGTAAAACTTCACTATCGTGTGACAGCTTAAGCTTGAAAATTTCTTTATATGTTTACTGTGAATCAGTTCCTGCTTTCACTCAGAGCTGTTACTGTAAGAATAAAAAAGACTTTACATGCAAACTATACATATTTTTTCACCAATGCAAACTTACTGTATTGCATTTTCATGTAGATTACTATTTTTTTGGGGCAGTTTTTCCCTTTTTGATATTTTTCCATGGCTTGTGGAGCATATCTTGTCTTTTTGACAGATCCCACAGTGTACATCCAGAGTGAAAAGATGCTCTACCTCTGAAACTTAAAAAGGAAAAGAAGGTCTGGAATTTGTTATAAGTCATTAACTTGATCCAATTTCTGTTAGTTATTGCAATATATCTGATGAGTTTATAAAGTACTACTAACATTAACACACAATGGTGTTTCCTGCCTATTAAAGTCTGTCTTGGAGTCTTGTTTTTCTACCAGTGTCTGAATACTTTCCACTAAGATTCAGTAGGTGAGTCTTTAAGGGACTTCATGGTTGTCACAATAAATCTAATCTGAAACTTTTCAAAATGGAGATCATATACTGCTACTTAGGTTTTTGCAAACACCTAATCAGGAATTAATAATGATTCCTGCCACAACATTAGCTTCACCTGAAATACACATTTAGTGCTTTATCAGACACAGTATTTTCTATATTCATACAGTGTAAAAGTTGGATATAAAGAGAATTTCCTGCAACTCCAGCTCAGTATTTCCAATCATGATGTTGGATTAAGCTAGATTTTTGCAATTCATTTACAAGTAATTCTCAAGATATTAAATATGAAAATGCTCAAGAACATAATCCAAGTAGATGTTAGAATTGATACTTTCACATTTAGACTTGGGAGTCACTCCTATATCAGCTAGCTTAAGCACTGCAAAATCTGAGAATTTTAGTCTGTCTGAAATAATATATTAAATCATTTCATTACCCACACAACTAATTATTTCCAAACTTAAACAGACTAAAACATACAGTTAAATATTTTCAAGAGTGATTAATTTTTGCTAATTGAATGATTAGTGATTTTGATTCTCAGTGTTTAAGCATATCATGAAGTTCTAGTAAGACAATTAGCTCTTACATTGCCTAAAGCTGAAGGATGATCTATGCTGGCAAATCCATGGAATGCTGTTGCACTCATTTCTCTCCAGGCTATGAGGTGAGGTATATGTTATCTTTTGGGAGCTCCTGATCATTGAGTGACCTGCTGTCAACAGGTATATGTTTCAGGGTACATTTGTGGATAGTTGCATAATTGTTTTGCTTGGATTTTGGGCTGAATGTAGTCAATTCATCCCAAAATGAATCGTAACAAATGAGGTCATAGTTTGCTTCTGACTACATCTGTAATAATTTAGTAAGAAGCTATAGTATGTTTAGTATGTATAATTAGAGATTTTCCCACTTTTCTGCTGAAAGTCTAAAAAGACAGTAAATGCGTCATCAACTTCAGATAAAATGGCATTTTCTTTTTAAGTCTCAAAAACTTAATAGAACTATGAAAATGGAGTTCAGTGTTTACATAGGAATGGTTTCTGAAAATGCCGGAGTACACTCAAAGACATGAGCAAAGTGAAACACCAGGTCACTTGTACAGTTTGATAGTGATGATCACAAGTCAACACACTATCACAGGCATATAGCAGAAGAAAGAAGAAAAAAAAAAAAAAGAAGGAAATTAATATATTAATTTATCTTTTGTATTTTGCAATTTGAGGAACACTTTCTCCTCTCAACAATTTTCATGGATGACAGCCAATGCAATACACAACTGGTTTGTTATGGTAGAGACACTCCTGAGTCTCTCTTCAAAATTTCTATTCAAGTATATAGCATACAAACTTTTACATACTTTTAGGGACAGTTTTGCAATATAAAATTAAAGTCTTCTGTTAGAAGACGTGTCATAATTTTGTACAGAGGACTTCCAAGGGATTCCTCTAACTATATTATGTGGGTAGAGAGGGAGGGTGAGGATTTTAAAACGGAGCATATGATTCTGAATGTGGGTGTCTGCTAGAAACATACTGTGCTAGTGAGTCATTATTTCAAGCTGTAAAGGTTTAAAAATATTTTTAAATGTTAGAGACTGCTAAATCCACTAGTTCAATGAATGTGAAACTTCTGTAGCTTCATGAACTAAGGTTTAGTTGAACATGAATTCTCAGTAGATAACTCCACACACATAGCTATGAAATACAGATTATTCCACAGCAGTCTTAGATGGCTCATGCAGTAGATCATAGAATCACTGAATGGCCTGGGTTGAAAAGGACCACGAAGATCTAGAACTAGAAACCTCCAGTTTCAACTTCCCTGCCACAGGCAGGGTCACTAACCACCAGACCAGGCTGCCCAGAGCCACATCCAGCCTGGCCTTGAATGCGTCCAGGGATGGAGCATCCACAATCTCCTTGGGCAACCTGTTCCATTGCATCACCACCCTCTGTGTGAAAAGCTTCCTCCTAATATCTAACCTAAACCGCCCTCTCAGTTTAAAACCATTTCCCCTTGTCCTATCACTATCTACTCCGGTAAACAGCTGTTCCCCCTCCAGGTTATATTCCCTCTTCAAGTATTGGAAGGCCAGAATGAGGTCTTCCTGGAGCCTTCTCTTTTCCAAATGATGGAGATGACCAATAGAATCCCCATTTCCTGGTAATTTAGATATACAAATGCTAGAGGTTCGTTGTTCCACTCTGGCTGATTATCATATTTGTCACTGGTCCAGCTTGAAATTCACTAGCTTTTACACATGCCCACTCAGAACAGTGAGCACAATAGATCACAGAATAGATCATTGCAGACAGGATTTATTAGGAAGATAATATACACTGTTATGATCAGGTGCAGAGCTCAGTCATTTATTTTCAGTCAGTTCTCTGACTTTATTTTTCCCATTTTCCCTCAGTGATTCTCAAACCACCTCAGTGCATTCTTTTCCATATCTTTTGTCCTTCTCCAAAATATTCCACAATTTCTCACACATTCGCATAATTCCATTCAAACATCCCACATGAAATTTTACACAATCTCAAAATATGCTTCACCCAACATTCCATAACAAGCCCTCTAACCCCATTCAATCTGCAGTGTGTACTGCGACAGGATGTTCTTGGCTGTGGATAAACTCCCTCCCAGGAGCAATAGTCACAATTTTCCATGGGCAGCCCCAGGATGAGGGGGCTCAGGGCTCCCTGTGCATACAAAGTTACTGGGGTTTATGAGTTGTCATGCTTCTTTTTCATGTTACTGGGCATTTTCATTTATGGTGATAAGACTTTAATCATAAAATCTTATATGTATTTTACAAGCATTTTTTTTCCTCTGGTATTGCACTTAATTGAATTTATAAAGTAATAATTGCCCTTCACGGTCAACAGCAGAATGTAAACACACATTTTGTCACAGGCAGTTTGATGGCTTGCCTTGTCAGGGTATGTGATCTGTAATTACAGCCTTCATATCCAACAGCAAATTGTTCTAATCTAATGTATTCTTTTTATTTCTATTCTCTATTATCAATAGAACTTCAGTACAGTTTATTTCATCTTACATACAGATATGCTGCAATATCCTTATTTTAAAGAGGAAAAAAAATTTGGATTTGATGTAAAAATAGTATAATGGTGACTTCTATGTCCTATAGGATCTTTTATTTAATATCAGCTTTATCCTTTGACAAAACCTAATGATACAATGAGAAAATCCTTTATTTTTTGTTTGAATAATGAAAGTTTTGCCAACATATTAATCATCTATCACTAAATGATCTTTTAAACTAATCATACTGACAATGTTAAATGTCATACAAATGATTGAGCCCAAAAAAACTATTTGGAAGTCTGTTAGAATGACAGAGAAGTAAAGAACAGATTTGGTATACCCTTGACAGACTCTTACTCAGGAGATATGCTTCAACATTTAAAAGTAGTTTAAATTTCAATATATGCTGAGTGCTTTATGTCCTGTTGATTTTCTGCTGTGTCACTGTTACACAAGGAAAATAGGCCTCACAAAGGACTTATGTGGGATAACTGCTACAGGTGACTTGGAAATTAAGGTACAGCATTGTTCACAGGGGCACAAGAGCAGAGTGCAGCTGATATGCAAGGCATCCATTCCACAGAAGTTCCCTAGGCAACTTTAGGTGTTGGTAACATCGGAGGAGTTTGATGTGATAACTCTAAGAGGAATAGCACAGAGAGTGGAGCAGAGTGAAGATGCTGTAGCTACACTCTGTGATAGATGGGAACTTGACGGTACTATGGAAATGATAAGCTATGTATCTGCTACTGTTGGAAATATCCAAATAATTTTGTCAGGACGGGATCTCTGATAAAAGCAGATTTTATTCGCGATTGCAGTGGCGG
>JAOWBP010001585.1:30320-41196 GCA_028571105.1 Tragopan temminckii | reverse complement strand
TAATCTTACTTTCTTTTTCTCACCATCTTACTCTTCTAAAAAAAAAAAAACAAACAAACAAAAAAAAAGGCTTCATGGAGATTGTTTTACAGTTTCATAAAACTGAGCTCTCAGAAGTAAAGACTTGGGAAACTCTACCCTGACAGCAAGCCAACCAGCCAGGATAGCCCATGAGAGCAGAAGGAGTCTGTGAAGCTTCTATATTACAATATAAATCATTTAGTCCTAATCAAATCCTGGAGGCAAACAATAGACTCTGGTCCTGTTCGCTTCACTGAAACTTACTGTGGTTCTATTTGTTAACCCCTAGAGATCATAATGAGAACAGAAAACATATCAGCAAGTATCTTGAGATATCCCTTCTTTGGTGAGATACCCTTAGAGGGTTAATTTCATCCAGGAAAGTGTAAGAATAACAGTAAAACAAGAATGAAATCTTAACCAAAAGGAATTTTTCTGTTTTAGATCAGATTTTAAACATAAAAATACATGTTTATACCAAATATCTAGAATGTTTGTACTAATTAAGTTTTTACCTCGAGCAGTAAATTTCAATCAAACAATACTTTTACATGAGCTGAAAGAGATATTTTCTTTGCCAAAATAATATGTGACCCTACATAAAACTCCATCACAAAAGCATGCTAAAAACCAGCATCTTACCATGAGATCATGCTTGGTGTCCCACATTTATACTGAACACAATGTGATGGCTACAAGATCCTTTCATGGCTATAATTATCCATATGATTCACTTAAATATTTCTCCTCTGATTCCGAAAAGTTCATTATCGACTCAGCTGTAATCTGTTTTTTTGATATGACAGTACCAATCAGTTACCACCTCACTTTCCGCAGTCCTTATTCTATGGACATCAACATGGAACAGCACTTGGTTACAACCTGAAAGACAGCTAAAGTCTAGGAAAATAAAATTCCATTTAAAAAAGATGAAAGATTGGGAATACATACGGTGTAGCTTTCAGTCTCTTCCAAGCTGGAATTTTTATGAATTAAACTGAAGTAAACACTAAAATGGTGGAGGAGCTGTTCACAATTTGAGCTGACATTTTCATCTTTTGTAAGGAAAATAGGAGTTTTGCTTTGCTGAAGGGTTCATAGGTAGGCTCTCTCACATACTTTTAATAGATGTGCGTATATTAAAGCTCAGCTCAGTTTTAAATAGAGTCTAACTTAAAACTGAGAAATCTTGCAAACCACATTCCATAAACCCAACTCCTTAATTCCTAAACTAGCAATTCCTAGTTCTAACCTGTACCTACGAAGGTTTCTCAGACTGAAGATCAGAGTTTCTTTAGGATAAATTACAAAAGTTCTAATGTTGTTTTTCATAAATTAATTACTGATTATAGTACAACCCAGTTAGCTGTACAGTCTGGCTCCATCTCTAACCATATCCAAATATGACTAGACTCTCTGGAACAGTCTTGCCTCTCAAGGTAGGTAAGAGAGAGGCTGGAGAAAGGAAAATTTCCACTTGACTGAAGAGGATTTAATTAGAAATCACTTAGGCAAACTCAGCATACACGGATCCATGGGCACAGGATGCACTCACATGTGCTGATGGAGCTGGCAGGAACAACTGCAGAACCACTCTATCATCTTTGAAAGATTATGGAGAACGGGATCTAAAAGATTTCATTTGCTCACTTCATCATTCACTTGTCATTCATCTGAGACACCTTCTTGTTTCTTAACTTTTGTTAAATATTTTGATTAATCAGCCTGTATTTCATCTCATTTGAAGAAAATTCTTGTAGAACATAATTTACTATTTTCAAACCAATATTCTAAAACATAAAATTCTTCCTGAACCTTTCTCCATCTCTGCCTCTGTCTATTTTTTTTTGAAATATAACTTACACCTCAACAAATAAAAGACAGGTGTATGTTTGTATTTTGATCTTATAGCTGTCTTTTCCTGAATACCTCATTTGTGTATCCCCATTCATATTTTTCTGTATTATTTCCCTTGTAGATATGAATTGGTTTTGGTTGCTTGCATCTCTGATCCCTAAACAGCTCATTAAAGATCTCCTACCAGTGTTAAGTAATTGCATACTTTGTAAGACAAAATATTTCCTATTGAAATGTATATATATGTTCAGTATTAACAAACACTTTTCTGTATACATTGATTCCTTAACTGCTTCCAACGGAATTATTGCTATCATGAGGTAGTTTTTTAACAAAACTACTTTCTTTTTTGTTCTGTGCATTTTATCTAATTGCACAGAGTAAAAACAATACTTCTTTACTGGAGGGAGTACATTGAATCTGAAGAGCTTTTATCTATTTTTCTTTTTGTTTATTTGTTTTTAGAGTTTTCAACAGTTCATCTTATTTTACGTTTCTATCAGGATCTGTGTCAAGTTTCAATATGTCTCTGATCCAGTTTAGATGAACAGAGGAAACAGTGTAGAACAGGCTACCAGGAGAGGTCAGGGAGTCTTGCAGATCATCAGAAGCCACCTAGACATGATCATGGGAAACCTGCTCTAGATGTCCCTGTTCAAATGGGGAGCTTGCAACAGATGGCCTCCAAAAGTCCCTTTAAACCTCAACCATTCAGTGATTCCATGAACAGAATGCTAAAGATGCTAAACCTATACGCAGACATTGTGTCTTTGTTTCCTAGTACTGCAGTTATCTCGATAAATAATGAAAATGCACTTTAGAAACATAGCATGTACATCTTCTTCTTCACAGTGCACCACGTATTTTTGCCTCCTTATTTTCACTGTGAGAAAACAAGGAAAATTCATTTTACATCTACTTTTCTACAGAGAATAAGAATTAAGATAATTAATTTAAACAAATGTTTTATTTACCCCCCAGTTTTTTAATGTCAGATACACTGTGATGGTAAATTTTCTTATAGAACAGTCTGAATAACAAGGATCTGATGATCAAATTTTGCAATAAATTAGATTATATCAACTAAATCTTGTATCACTGCTGAGTCTTAATTTTTAATCTAAGAGGGCTCAGAGCCTTTATACTTGTATCAGATTTTTATCTGTCTCATAGCTGGATATCTAAACCCTATCTAAACCTGAAAAAAGAGGTGAAATTTCAAGAGTATCACTTAAATCTTTTCGTATGCTATAAAGATAAGTTACATTCAGACATCCAAAAGAAGATCAATAATGCTTTCCTAGGGAACAGAAGATGTATAAGTATCTAAATCTCTTTATTTATATATATATATATATATAGTTATATATAGTTATGCATATATCATTCAAATATCTTTATTTCTTGTTAAATAAAAGCTAAATCCTAAGAAAATAGATAATTTCCCTTAAGATCCCTTAAGAAAGCCTAAGTATGTTTGCTTCTCTTAGGTTGTGTCCCTAAAGAGGTAAACTTTAAATGAGATGAAATATAAAATGGATCTCCATAAAGATTTTGCTCAAGCAGCTAGTATGCCTAGGAGGATATTCAAGTGATTAGACCATGTAGTTTTGTTCATCTTATAACTGACAAAGGCTCTAAACCAAGAGGAATACAAAAGGAGTTATAGATAAAAAATCGAGACTTCAACACAGGTGTAGAAGTAACTGGAGTTATTTTAGCTTCATTAACTATCAGACCACATCCTTTCAAAATAAATTGTAGAGTTGATCAAAATGACTGCATCAGCATGAATCAGTATGAGCTGAGATCATATTCCCCTATTCCCATGTTAATGTGGCCCTAAGCCTTCATAATACATGAGACCTTTTCCCATTTCTTCTGGGAAACAAAAAAGCAAATGAAATATAAGATTATTTATGAAACTGTAATTTTAATTCTTGTGTCAACACAATGACAAAATATAACTGTGTTCCATTCTCAGTCTCAATGTTATGAGTCACTAATATCTCTGTGGCAGTTCTGCACAATTATACTGTGCAATACAAAGAAACAGTTTTTTCTTTGTTGTTTCTAAAATTTTTTAGTTCAAGGTGAAACCCCAGAGATGAGAAAATCTGAAAGAAATAAATATGTATTTTTTAGTGGGTTCTTGAGTTTTATTTCAATATTTTTATGGTTGTAGTCATTGCATTATGTATGCTTTTCTTTCTTTTTGATGTCATATTTTTCTTAACTGAAATAAACGATTACCAGTGAAAGCTTTAGAGGCTTGGAGATTGCATTTATTAAAGGAGCAGGAGGTTCTGACTTTACTGGAGCTTACTCTTTTGTTTTAAAATGTCACCCACTGTTTTTAAGTTACAGTTTCACATTGTGTGCTCTCTGGTCAAACAAATTGAAAGTACTACAGGTTGCCATAGAAACATCATGGGGGCAAGTCAGTGATATTGTTAAAAGAAAGTAATGGCTGCAAAATCAGCCACAGCTTGAATCACAGAAACAGATGAAATGCTGAAGCATCTATTCACTTTAGAAAGGCCAAGTGTTTAAGGATTAGTGAGTGAGCTGCTCATCAGAGATTCATACTGTGGCAAATAGATCCCTTCAGACTCTTTCAAAGCTTCCAAGTACAGGACAAAATTTATTTGTAAAGTACACAAAGGTCTAGACTGAAAAGAAAGAAATGCATTCCAAGTTATTGACTCTTCATGGTGGAGCCAGTTAATCAACGAGGAAAAAGAGAGAAAACAGCTGCTGAAGTCATGGCTGAGAACACTTAAAAATGAGCAGAAAAAGAAAGAAAAGGAATTGTCTTACTGATTGAACTGAACAGGGAAACAAAAATTAATACACTTACAGAATATGGTCAGATGAGGAAATGAAGCAAAACTGTAAATCAAATATTTAATACCATTTCTGCTTCAGAAAAAAATTGGTGCAAACAATGGAGACATTTTCATGTAGGATATGAATATATCCTAATAAGAAGTAAAACAGTAATCATGTAAAACAAACCTCGTAGAGAAAAGCAGCTGAAGGAAAAGTGAAAGGGACAGATAAAGGGAAGGAAAAAGAATAAAGGAGATGAGATAGGTGAAAGGGGAAAAGTAAGAATTTTTTTTTATTGTTAGTAATCTTCAAAACAAAGGATCATTAGAATTATTAACTATTTCTCAGCTTCTTTTTTAGGTACGAAATGAACAGCTCTCACTGTAACCTGTGCTAATATCATAGAATCATAGAATCATAGAATGGCCTGGGTTGAAAAGGACCCAAGCCATTAATTACTTAAAGACAGAAGAAGGATCAGCACAGTGCACAAGGTCTGAGATTGCTTGGTAAATCATTTCTAATGATTATCAAAATTAGTTTTAAAAATATTCATGTCTTTTTTATTTGACTGAACACATGGGTGCTTAGATCTTGGAATACTGCTGAGAGCTGCATGTAACTTTGTCTATAGGTCACTATATAACTTTTAGAGTTTCTTCCATGTTAGTAACTGAATAAATCATTTCTTAAATGTAGACTTGCTACTTGGAGGCTATCTCCCAGCAGTTGTTTGGTGATGTCAGAAGCCGTACAGATTCATCAGGTACTGTATTTGTTAAGCAGTGTACACTGATTGTAGTAGACTGACATTTCCACTTGTCTTTCTTTTTAGCTTTAATGCGTCCAGTGTCCACATAAAAATGTTTTCTATCTGCTATTCTTCAGACAGTTTACTCTTATATAAAAGGAAGTAAAAGGAAGTAAAAAAGATGAAGGATAACACTGACTAGATGACGACACTGATACCATTTATTTTTTTTTTAATTTTCCTCAATTACTGTATTAAAATATATAACCAAATACTTCATGCCATTTAAAACCATCAGAATTTCTGTTTAGATGATAGGAGACATATAAAAGAAAGGATTTAATTTCTACTTGGATAGTATTTAAACTGAATTAATTAATTTCCAGGATACCTTTTTATTTAAATTTTCACTATATACTTTGCAAAAACATCCTTCATGTATTTTAAACATGGAATAATTGTAAGTCTAGATTTTTTTTACTACATTTACATCATTTCTTCAATAAAACATACAGATTTTTCTTGCTTGTTGGTTAGCTGGTTGGTTGTTTTTCAGAAATGTCTAACTTTTCTGATTCTCATTATCCCATACTAAAAGTTTAATGTAACTAAAGCCCGTAAGGTACATTCTACAAAATCTATAAAGCTTTGTGTATGTCTCCACTCTTGGGATGACAAACAAAGAGTAAAAGAGAGAAAAGAAAAAGAGATTTTTCCTTTTTGTTATTGACCTAGATGGTACCTTGGTTGGTTATAAATCATTGATAAATAACCAAAATGAGTGAGAAAGTGAAAAAAATGTTAGCTAAAGAAAGCTGCTGATTATTCCATACCAGCCTGGAAATGGGTTTTTAGGAGAAAACACAATGATTTCCTGTCTCGCAAGCAAGAACAAACCTTTTATTTTAAAGCTGATTTCAAGTAGAAAGTTTTGTTCTTCTGAAGAAAACAAAATTTCTCTACACAAGTACAGTTCACTTAAATATTTTTATCTGTAATTAACTGCTTTCTGTTAAATTTAGAAGGAAGGAACATAAAAGGAAACTTTTAGGAGGAGAAAGCAAGAAGGGTGGCAAGCAGAAAAGTAATATGCAAGAAATGTGTTCTGTATTTCAGTGCATCGGACTCCCAAATATGATAAATCTTCCCCTCCAGTCAGTATTTTAAGTTCTTGCTTTCACGTTATAAGGAAGCACCTGGTTTCTTACATAACACCTGACTTCCAGCCAGGGCTGTGTATGTATTGCAGTTTTATACAGGTGTTCCTGGATAGCCATGAAGAGGGAGAAAATGCTTGGAAAATCTTCCTATCCTAGGGCATGCATGTAGAACAGAGGAGTAACAATGAAATTAAAATAAATGAATAAATAAAATCTCTTTTTTGTGGGAGTATCTCAGTGAATATATTGTGGATTTTGCTTTCTTGTCTTATATACTAATATCAGTAGGTAGCTGTCCAATCAAGTATGAAAAAGACAGAAAGAAAAACAAGCATAAAAGAAATTCTCTTTTAGGTCTAGAGGAAAACTTTTGTTTAAATAAGTTTTTTGTGTATTTGTTTTTTGTAGGTTTGTTTGTTTGTTTTTAAATTTGTGGGTGAAAAAAAGCAGAAGGGAGAACAGCTAAAAGACAGATTTTGCAAATGCTAAATACTATTCAGTACTTCAAAGGAAAGATCTCTTCTCAAGCTTGTAGCATTTGGGAAAGAAGAGAACCACAGATAACAAGTAGACTTAAGACACAAGAACTCAAGATATATTCATTGATGTTCTGTGCTCTCTGTAATTAGTCATGGGAAATGTGAATGGAGTGACTCAGATCTTGTATAATAGATTATAATTCTATGACAGTTGTGCTGTAAGATAGTCATACCAGGATAGGTGATGTGAATTTGGTCATGTACGACTCTGCTTACCAGAAAATCTTGACTGTATTCAACACTGAACTAACACATACCAGTGTTTATTAAGAATAGGAAGACCTTCTTGTTAAGCCGTGTTGCTTTAAAACCTATAAAACTGTTTCCTTTTCAATTAAATACACATCTACAGCTTTTAATTTAGAGACTTGTGGTGAAATGTGTGAGGACAGTGATCCCAAAGAAAATATTAGACAGACATTGAGATGCAAATTTAATATGTTTCTTTCAACAGTATTTCTATTGTCAATAATTATTTTTATTATCAAAAAGTCTATTTACAGTTGTACTTGTTTTAATGTATCATGCTGGGTTCACAATATCTGACAACAGGTACAGGGGCAAGACTAAACTTAAAAAGCCAAGAAGAAGTCACTTAAATAATTCAGATATAAACATTGCAACCTTTGCTAGCCTGCTATGACTTTCAGTAAGACTGAATTCATAAAATCAATTCTGTGCTGAATACACAGTGATGACCAATGTCTGATATTCAGCTTTGGACCATTTATTTACGTTAAATGTCGTAAATGATTCATACAGTACATGTAGGAATTTAAAATATATATATAGCATACATTGACTGTATGCTCCCTCTGGACCTCTTCCCTCTTGTATTGGGGGCCCCTGAGCAGGATGCAATACTTCAGAGTCTAATGAAAGTGGAGTAAAGGGGAAGAACCACCTATATTGATGTGATGGCCACACTTTTTTTGGTGTAGTCCAGGATACAATTGACTTTCTGCAAGAACACATTTGCTGCTTCATATCAACTTTTTCATCCACTTTCTAAGAGTCCTTCTTCACAGGACCGCTCTCAATTCATTCATAACAGTCTGTACTGGTGTTGAGACTTCCCTGGCCCAGGTGCAGGACTTTGCACTAGGCCATGTTGAACTTCCTGAGGTTTGCATGAGCCCACATCTCCCTCTGAAGCACCAGCTACACCACTCAGGTTGGTGTCATCCATAGACCTGCAGAGGGTACACTCAATCCCACAGTCTATGTCACCAAAGAAGATATTAAACTAATCAGTATTGGGTGTACTATGTATCCCCAAGTGACATCTCTGATCCCTCTACCTGGAAAATGAACCATTGACCCCAAGTCTTTGGATGTGACCATCCACTAATTCCTAATCCACCATATTCCTAATCGACTCCATATTTTGCCAATTTACAACCAAGGATGTTATGTGGGATCTTACCAGACGTTTTGCCCAAGTAAAGGCAGATGACAGTGATTGCTCTTACCATGTCTGCAAATGCTGTTACTAGTTAGTCAGGCATTATTTGCCTTTTGTGGAGCCATGTTGGCTCTCTCCAATCATCTCCCTGTCTATACATGTGCCTTACCATGTTTTCCAGAAAGATTTTCCCTATGGTCTTAGGAGGCAGAGGTGAGATTTGTTGAACCACAGTACATTAGGTCCTCTTTTTAAAAATGAATGTTATATTTCCCCTTTTCCCATCACTGGAAGCTATTTTGCCTGACTGCTATGACTTTTTATATATGATGGAAAGTAAATATATACATATATATATGTACATATGAAATTTTATTGTAAATCTGTATTTTTTTTTATTCTGTCACCTGGAAAAACTGGAACAATGGTTTTTAGCCTTTGTGGGAAAGAAAGAAAAAAAAAAAAAGATAAATGTCTACATGGCAGAAACACCTCTTCTTTTTGATTTATACCGCAGAGTAAGCCTTCATTTAATTGATATCTTTGGTCAGGACCTAAATTAATTATATTTTAAAAGTTTTAGAATATAAAGAGAATAGTATCCAATAAAACAAGTTAAAGATTTAACCAGAATGTAATAATTTGCCAGATTGCTAATGCATAATCCTAAATGAGAGCATCTGTTTCCACTTCAGTTAAAATTAACTGTTTATAATATATTCATCAAGTTTACTGATGACACCAAACTGTGTGATGCAGTTGACACATCCAAGGGACAGGATACCATCCAGAGAGACCTAGGCAGCCTCAAACACTGGGCCCAGATGAACCTTATGAGGTTCACTAAATCCTATTGCAAGGTCATGCACCTGAGTTATGGTGTCTCGCTGGGTGGCAAGTTGGATGTGAGCCAGCAGTGTGCATTCACAACACAAAAAGTCAACCATATCTTGGACTACATCAAAAAAAAAGCTTGGCCAGCAGGCTAAGGGAGGTGATTCTGCCCCTCAACTCTGCACTGAGACCCCACCTGGAGTACTGTGTCCATATGTGGAATTCTCAGTACAAGAGAGATGTGGACCTGCTGGAGAAAATCCACAGGATGGCCACAAAAATGATTCAAGGGGTGGAACACCTCCGCTGCGAGGACAAACTGAGAGAGTTGGGGCTGTTCAGACTGGAGAATAGAAGGTTTTGGAGAGACCTGAGAGTAGGCTTTCAATATCTGAAAGGGGGCTATAAGATTGAAGGGGGCAGACTCTTTAGCAGGGTGATAGGACAAGGCGAAATGGTTTCAAATGAAAAGAGAGAGGGAAATTTAGACTGGATATCAGGAATAGTTTTTTTTATAATAAGGTGAGGCACAGGAAGAGGTTGCCCAGAGAGGTGGTGGGTGCTCTATCCCTGGAGACATTCAAGGTCAGGCTGCACAAGGCTCTGAGCAACCTGATCTAGCTGTAAGTGTTCCTTTTCATTGCAGGGGAGTTAGACTAGATGACCTTTAAAGGTCCCTACCAACTCAAATAGTTCTATGATTCTATGAATTCAGGTTTGCTATGTTTTAAGAACCTCAAGCATTTGCTGTTGTACTGAATGTGCCATTAATACAGTTTCTCTTTGAAGGAAAGTTAATTGTTTACAGCTGAATAAATGTTTTTCTTGGACACAGAATTCCTATGTAATTTTTGAAATGGGTAAAAATTTACTTCCATTAATATATGCCTTCCTGGAAACTCAATTTTCAGTCTACTCATTCAGTCTAACATCCACTGAATGCCATAGGTAATGTCATTAAAAAATAACAGAACAAAGTGAAAATTTTATTACAGGAAATGTTTAACATTTTTTTCAGGTGTTCAAAGCCTCACTTTATCCCACAAAGACCTAATTTAACTTTCCATAAAGGTACAAAAATATCACTGGTCCTCATTTTTTGAGTTGTATTGACTTTGTCAAGTCTGATTTATTTCACTTGCTCTATAGCATTCCAGAGCCCCCACTTTTACACATAGCAATATTCCTTTGTAATAAACAAACAAACAAACAAACAAATATATTGATGTGGTTTGCCTTGCAGTGAAACGGTGCAAGAGCTGGTACAGCTTTAGTCCTTTACAAAGCACGTGAAGTGTAGTCTTCAGTCTTTACAGGATTTGACTTGCCTGATACACAAACTACTATCACAGTTTTAAACTCATGGGTTTACTACTGAATCAGAGGATTTAGTCTTTGTCTTTTCACTGCCTTCTGTTTGTGGTTCTCTTAGAAAAAATTAGCTAAACATCTTGACCTAGGAAACAAAAATGTCTTG
>JAOWBP010001584.1:26787-45759 GCA_028571105.1 Tragopan temminckii | reverse complement strand
ATTAAAAATATTGTGTTTTTTTCCTATTCCTTTGCCTTAAGATCCTTCTTTCCTTTCCTTCCTTCCTTTCCTTCTCTTTGTTCCACGGAAAAGAAAACAAACAAAAATTTTTATGATGGGAAAACAAAGATATTAGAATTATTAATTTCTTCAATTTGGTGTTTTTGTACCTTTGACAACTCACAGTATAGCAGGGTCTCACAGTTCTTACAGCTGAGAATAACCTCATTATTTCTAGTGTGACAGGTCAAGTCTTTGCCAGGAGGCCTCATGTAATTTGTAGTACCAAAGCATACCTATTGAAAAAACACTTTACCTGTTTAAAAGTAGATTTGGTGAGCTTTCCCTTTCTCACCTTTTTGCCTTTCATTGGATTATTATATTCCATGAATTTCACACTGATAAAATGTCCTCTATTTAATGACAGGCAAAGATCCCATTAAAAATGTTTGAAGTTTTCATGACAAGACTTCCAGTCTGGTATCAGCCTATCATGTGAATGTTGGTTAGAAAGATCTGTTGATGAGAAATCATAAAGGTTTCCTTGAAAAAAACTAACATGTTGCCATGGATTTTTTTTTTTTTTTTTTTCATATTAACAGCTTTTAACAGAATATTGTCTCCTCCTGTACTAAAAAGAGTAGTGTTTGGTTGTCCTCCTGTCTACAAAATACAAGTTTAGTGGTATTCAGTGTGTGATGATGTGGGAGGTGTTTATGGATCACTTTTGTATATTTGCATGAAATTCATTCTCATGCTTCTCTGATGATACATTTGAATTTGAGCTACTTAAATGCATCTCTTTTCTATAAAAGTTTTATGATGTGTCTTTTGACTTCAGATTATTTTTCTTATGATAAATCAATGAGAAATAGATAACAATTGTTTAAGGAAAAAAAAAAAGTCAGTTAATCATTTATAACTTGAAATAAATTCTAGGTTGTGTACTGAAACCAATTCAATATCTGTACATTTTATTTTTCCTGATGCATTTTGATTCTTTTTTTTTCATTGTAATTTGTATTATCTTCTTTAGAATTAGATACTGGAGTGTGTTTTTTCTAATAATTTAAAGGAGCCACTGGAATTTAAAGTCAGCTGAAAAGATCTGCATTTATTTTTTGTCATCTTAGAGATATATATACATATATATATATATATATATATATATATATATTTTACCTAGCATTTGTTTCAATTCATACTGTAGTTGGCTAAAAGTGAAAAATTTTGATAGAAGGGAAGCTCAGAAAATTTGGAGTTCATATATGGGGCTTTTCAATTATTTCAATTAGGAGAAGTTGGTTAGCAGGAAATGCCTGTACACATGAGGTCTAACTGGCAGTGACCAAAGAGCAGCAAATAAACCTGCAGTAGCGAAGAGAATAGAGTTGAGATGTCCAAATGGAAATGATGTGCAACATCAGATTTTTGAAGTGACGATAGCATTTAATATGAACTCTGATTCTGCAGTGTGGCCTGCACACAGACGAACTTATTCCAAGACCCAGGAACCTATAAAAGACTAAGTAATGATAATTATTTTGAGTTTATTTGTTTATTATAAAAATGTATTGTTTTATAATTTATGGATGAATTGTTATAGATTTGTTACTGACCAGATTTTGTCTCAATACCACTTGACTAATTCATTATATCCCCTTCAGTAAAATAATCCGTAAATTAAAGTATTCATAAAGCTCATAAAATGTCCTACTATTAAAATATTAGTATTTATAGTATTTTTTTCATCTAAGCTAATTCAAAACCTTCTAATGATGTTATTTTAAAAGAAAGTTCAGTTTTTATTCTTATGAGACGATCAATAGAAGACAGAGATAAAATAATTTTTAGGTTTAACAAACAGATGAAATTATTTTTATTTGATTGAAGTATCTTATCTGTGCATTTTTGAGTATGTGATTATTGGTTTAACTACAATAGAGTATTACATGTTCGTTTTTTCCTATTAATGTTTCAGTGTAGTGATAAAGTACCCCATACAAGCTAAGTTGGTGCTAACTGCTATCCATTTAATACAAATAACATGATAGCGCCACACTTAAGTTTGCTGTTACTTGTGATAAATACTTTTCTAATGAGTAAATATCCTTGATGTAAAAAGGTACCCTGAACTAAATTCAACTGTCTAAAGTGTCTGTGATTAATTATCTGGGCACTGATTGCAATAGAAAGAATTATTTTAGTTTCCTTGTATAAAGGGAAAATGTGCCTCTGAGAGTTGCTTGTTCCCTAATTCAAGGCCACTTTACCAGCACTAGAGAACCTGCTGGATATGTTAAAGTAAAAAGTTTGCAATAAATAAATAAAAAAGAAAAAAGTAATAGTAACAAAAATTTACCATAACAAATGTATAGTAATATTAGTATTTAAACCATATTTCTTTCTCATTTTGTTCCAATAGTATATTTGCCAAGAATAAAATCATACTTTATTATAAAATTGGCAAAAATAAATCTCTCTTCTTTCTGTTCAATTTTGTCTGTTCTGTCTGGGGAATATTTGAAGTAATTCATGTTGCAAAGCTTATGGTGAGAGAGCAGCTGAATCCTGTTAGAAAATAGATGAGCTCTTTGTCCAGACAGGATACATGTCAAATCACTTACATTCTGGATGGAGAATAAGATGGGAGATGAGTAATGCATGATTTCCACTTTCATTTCTCTTTCTACCTTGTGATTCAGCAACTTGTGAGAGAGTAAGCGTGGTTTAGGGTATGATACTGGTCCCACAGATAAGCAGGAAAGATTCAGATGTCACCTATGGCAACTTTAGTCTTTGGGTATTTGAGCTATTCACCACTGATAGAGGTCTCCGTATTTCAGTGTAGTAGAATACTCATCTGAAAGAAGAACTTTTTTTTCATATCATATTTTTTTTATAGGAGTGTAGAAAAGGCAGTCTAAGTTTAGAATGATTCCCAGCCTTTTTCCTCTATTTTCTTTATTTTTCCCCAGCATAAGACATGCCATCAGAAGAGGAGTAGTGAAGGGGTATGACTGTAGCTTGATTTTCACACAAATAGTGAAGGAAATAGACAAATCAATTAATGCAATCAAGGAAAAAATAATGAAGAACGTTAAGGAATAGGCAAACCCATTGCCCCTGCCCCCAACTTTAAGTTTACTCCCTGCTGACATTTTTGTCATATTAGAGTTGAATGTATTAGTAGAAAAAAATCCCACTTACTTAAATTGTTCTGCTTGCTCTTTTTCAGGTTTTCTTTACAAATCTTTTTAAATAAAAGGTGAGTTATCTTTACAAGTTTCCTTGTAATTAAGCAAAACATGTGACTTACTTTATTTAATATTTCCCTAAAAGTGGAATAGTATAAAATATTTATCTTGAAAACTCAAAATAGAAGTTTACTTTTCTCCTTTTAAAATAGTAAAACTCTTTCTTTTTTTTTTCTTTTTTTTTTCCCCCTAACTTTAGCTGCTTTTCAGAATACATTTTGCATCTTGAATTCCATTAGCTGCCATCTGGCAAAGACACTGGAAATTCGAAGACTGTTCTTCATATTTGCGGTAAGATGAATTCTCAAATTAATATTTCCCATTGTATTGCCTCTGAACATTATTATGAGCCAGGAGGTAAAAGGTGACAATGCCACCTGGCATGCTTCCCAGCATCCTGGCAAAGGGTGCCTCTGCTTGCCAAAACCTTTTTGAACAGGATGAGCTTGCTAAACCTACACACAGGAGAGGACCTATCTGTTTGCCAGCATGAAAGTTCGAAGGAAGTCCTCATCTCTACTTACCCAGCAGGGGCCTCTTCCTCCCTGGCCCTTTGTTTATGTGTCCAGCTCAAGATGTTTCTCATTTTTGGTTTGGTTTAAAAACATTTTATTGCACTTGAAATTAATTTAATTTGAGAAGTCTGAGCTTCACATTTTTTTTAGGTTATATAAAGAAGTCCTCTGGGAATCTTTCAGGGCCCTCATTTAGTGTTTGCATTTCCTGGCAGACAGTGTCTGCTAGTACTGCTGCTTTGCCGAGACTGTCTCCTATTTCCTCCCTTTCTTAATGCTTTGATAAACATGGATAAACAGTAGACTCTGAGGGCAGAAAAATCTTGCCAGTAGCACAGCATGTCTTCATCAGAACTGTTGTATTTTTGAGTAGCAAATGCCAATATTTCCCTATCTAGTGAAGCAATGACAACAGGAACTGAAAAACAGAGTTCTGCCCACATGTTAAATAGTTCACTCAGCTTTTCTCAAGAATTTAATTGAGCTGATAGCTGAGTATAAATTTGTGGAATATTTTGATATTAGAAAAATTGTTTTCTCCTCATGGATGAATAATTTAACTCAATAATCACTATTAATCAAATTTAATTTTAATTGAGAATTGGTGTACTTATCTGCTTGAGCTAACCTGAAGCCTGAAGGCTTTTTTTTTTTTCTTGTCACCATTGGTCCATGTTCTTTTCTCTGTTTCTTCTTCTCATGAGCTTTTTTTTGTTCTTCAATGTTTTTAACTCTGTTTTCCTGAGGATTTCAGTTAATGTCTTTTCTAAAGGCATTTCTGCAGTATGTCACAGCAGATACTACTTTTACACACCACATTATTGCAGAAGTATTCTACACCACAGTTATGTTTCACATGTCAAGAAATCCAAGGATAAAATCATATAATGGTTTGGGTTGGAAGGGACCTTTAAGATCTAGTTCCAACACCGATGTTGTAGGCAGGACCATCTCTCGCTAGACGAGATTGCTCAAAGTCCCATCCAGCCTAGCCTTGAATGCTTTCAGGGAGGGGTTGCTGTCCCCCTGTCATGGACACAGACAGATCTAGAGATAACTCTTTGGCAAGGAGGCATTCACAACCTCACTGAGCAATCTGTTTCAGTGTCTCACCACCCTCACAGTAAAGTAGATACAAGGTCAGAATCATTAAAAATATCTCTATCATTTGGATCAATTTTACATAAGCACTAATATTCCTGAATTCATCTTGAACAAGGTGCTTTGGTCCATCTACTACCCCTTGATGCCTCTGGACTCATGTGGATGGTCTTAAAACTTCCATAAAGTTCCATAAATACTGATTGTATTTAGGATATTACTCTAATTGAAGTAACTACCATTTAGGCAGTGAATAGGTAATTGAGCTGAAATATAGCATAAGCAAATTTTTCTGACCAAATAACCTGTAGGTATTCATTTCAGCTGACATGACTTACAGCTGGCTTCTGACTGCCATATGTACATTTGTTTTGCTCTTCTATTCCTTCACAGAAAGCAGTAGATAGAAAGCACAGAAGCATGTCTTTGTTTCAAAAAGGTTGCTTGAATTGATTTTCAGTCCAGATCTAAAGCTTGCAAATAACTATCTTTCATTAATTGATTCATCAAAAATTATTAATGAATGAGATCCATCTGTATACCTAGGTCTAATGTCTGTTTAACATATTGTCCTACATTTGTTGAATTTTAATTCAAATGCATCAACCTAACACGTCTGCTGAGTCAGGAGCTAACAAATCATTACTTTGACCTGTGTAATGCAATAAATTAAGACCTTAATTAGTTTAGTAAAATTAATCTGTTTTGTAGAAAAGACAGTGGTTTTGACTATCTGTAAGTTACTTCATGTAGCTGCTTACTAAGTATAGAAGTATTCCATGAGAGTAATATAACTAAAATAATTTTTAATTGAAAAATAAATAAATCTAGTAACAGAAATAGTAAGTAAATTCATATAAGTCATGCAAGTAATTTCTTATTTATGATTTTATAATGAAAAAGTGATACTTTTGATATGAAATGTTTCTATAATTACTAAAATGTTTGTAATTGGGTCTAATTAATATGTATATCAGTAGAATTTGTTGCAAAAGCCAAAAATTAAAAAAAAATAACAAAGGTCTGATTTTTTTCCCCATATCACGTTCCTCAAGATCAAAAAGAACAATGCTAAAAGCTTTATATAAGCACAACATTGGAAAAAGAAATCAGTTTTTATTTCTTTGATAAACATTAAATGCAAAATTTTAACAAAAAACATGACTGACTGGAAACCTTCAATAAACAAAGCAAAACTGATTTTTCAATGTGACAGTCTCCCTTCAGCAAGTAATGGCCAGAAATGCATATTAGCATTCTAACACTTTACTCTCTCTCCCAGTGAGCTAATCAATTTCATTCTCACCTACAGGTTGGAAAAAATAAAATATATCATCTATGTATACTTGTAGATACTAGTAATCTATTGGAGTGAAGGTGCTGTATGTATAAACAAGCACTGAGCATTTGAATCACTGGAAATTGTTTGTTGGGATTGTCTGGAAGGATTTTTCTTGTTGTTTGTTTTGTTTTTTTTTTTAAGGATAAAGCACATTGTCAGCTGCCTGACTTCATGGAGGTTTCAGTATGGAGAACATCGCTATCTTGAATTTAAATAACAGAGAAGATAGGCCAGGGTCCAGAAAGCAAGTAACAGCAGTGTCATTTGAAAAAAAACAAATGAGCATCCCACTTTTGAATTTTCTACAAACTGAGGATTCACATAGCAGTTACTATAGTATCTAGAATCATAGATTCATAGAATTGTTTGAGTTGGAAGGGACCTGTAAGGGCCATGTAGTCCAACTCCCCTGCAGTACTTAGCTACAGGGGGTGCTACGAACTTACGTCTTAAGACGTAAGCACAGAGGTGTTACGTTTTAAGAGGAACAGAATGATTTGAAGAGTGTTGGTTCTTCTTGAGGAATTGATACAGCCTCCTCCAACAAGATGTTTCATACTTATTCAGAATTTTTCTGACCTTGCAACTACTAACATACTGTTGTTTTTTTTGTTGTTTGTTTGTTTTTTAATTGCATTAAAAATACCACTAACAGCCAGCTTAAAAATCTCTGTACAACTATCCAGCATTATATACTGGATAAAGAGCCCTTTGAGAAAATGCAGGGTCATGTTCCCAATGAATCTGGTAATCTTTTTCAGTGGAGCAATGAGATGGATTTTATTTTACTTTATTTTTACTTTATTTTACTTTATTTTACTTTATTTTACTTCATTTTACTTTATTTTACTATTGTTTTTATGTTATTTTTTTGTAGCAAAACTGTATGACCAGAAAAAGAGAAACAACTTTATCTTTAAAAAAAAATAATTTTTTCAAATCAGCATAGCCACCTACCAAGCTTTCATTATACGAAACAATTTCTATATTTCATAACTCTATTTTCCTATTTTTCTCATGAGGCAATGCTATAAAACTGAAATACTCTCTACTTACAATCTCCAAATATTAAAATGTCTGAAAAAAAAAAAAAAAGATTTTGTTGTAAGAAGTACAAGGTTTCCTGCTGTGATACAAAGGAGGTTTTTGGTTTTGTTGTTTCCATCTGTCATTTTTAACTTCAGAATAATTTTTTTCTTTAGTATTTTAAGTGTGCCAAAGGTAATGAAAATAAATTCACAGTCAATTAGCAAAAATACTTTGGGAAAATGTGAGCTTATGCATTTTTATTGGGAAAGATTGCTAATTTTTTCTTAGCTTTTTCAGTTATTTTACTGAAAATTTGCCAAGTTTTTGAAAAAACAATCGCCTGGAAATGTTTAAATTTTCTTTAACAAAGCTTAAAGTTTTTCATTAGCTGAGTTGTAGGAAATGACTCTCATATTTTTATTCATTGCCAAATGTATATATAAAATATTAGCTGACTAGCATAGCTGTTTCAGCTATCATGTTTCAAATGAGAAGTACTATTTTGTTAATCTGAAAATTAGGTGACGTGATTGGGTAACTGTATCTCAGAAAACAGGATTTTTATTTTTCAGTGAGTGTCAGTGAGTGCCAGATGTTTAGGAAAAATGGCAGAAATGACTTTGCATAAACATTTGTGTTTCTGCAATACTAATAGCTTACTAGTTCTCAGATCAGGTTTTCTGTATGATCTCATCCTTCTGTGGTTTGCTTCTTATGACTGTTAGGGAAAAAAAAAAAAGAAAAAAACAAAAAAACTCTCAAATCTCACACCAGGAAGCATCAAAAAGTTACTAGGAAATAGTAGCACTTCAGCCATAACTGAAATATAATATTTCTGGTAACAACACTTGTCACTCCACTGATAAATGTATGGAGCCTACTCCATACACATGGAAAAAGAATCAGATTTGTTTAGTCATAACAAAGACAGCTTGCTGGTCAGTTGTCCTTTGCAGCTTGAAAAAACTTGCACCGATTTGTAACAAAATGTGTCATGTAATGAACTGGAAAAAGCTAGTGAAAGTGAGTAGTTGTCAGACTTTTAATTTATATTGATATTATAACTCATGTCTCTGTCTCTCTATATATATACACTGTCCAAACAAGAACATGAATGCCTTGTTAAGAGAAATATTTTTCCAAGGCAAGAAGTAAATTTCAGAGGAAATGCTGAAGATGAAATACTGTCAGAATTCACTTTGATTTAAACAGATCAGCATTTCACATACATCATTTGCTCATATTGTATCTTGAAATACTTGTCATAGGATGTTGCTAAAGTCGCACTTAGGTTGCCAGGTTTTGCCTCTTTCAGTGTTTGACTTTTTCCCTGGTCAAATGAAAGTAACCTCTGTAATTGGTTTGGTCCTTTAAATCACATTGATCACATTTTTCCCGGTAACTTGTGACAGAGTAAAAAAAAAATGCATCTCAGTTTTTGTTATTGTATTTTATTCTCTTGAAGCCCTAGAGCAAAGTATGAGAACAGTATCTAATCCTAACTTAATAAATAGTTAAGTTAATAAAATGCACACAAAGAGCTATAGAAAGCCAAAACAGGTAGAAGACCATAGTGAGTCATTCTCTTTCTTATGCTGAGGTCAGATTATTGCATGCGCTAGTATGCAGTTTATTTTGCGCATAAGTGGCAAAATTGGCTCTAAAATGTTATAGAGAAAGTGTTAATTTAACTTTATCAATTTGTAAGTATGTTCTTTTTTGCTACTTCTGGGCAACTTCTGTTGCTGTTGTTGAGATATATACTTTCATATATGAATACATATATATATAATGACTATTTTTTTCCATATAGGCATGGATGGATATACATGAATATCCATGTATAACTTAGCCTCTATAGTGGAGTTGTTTTATTCCAATTCTTCTAATTTTCATTTTGCTAAATTAGTTCATTGACTTCTTAATTTAACAGTTCTGCAGTGAGTCTTTAGACAGTGATTATGACATGAATTACAGAAGTCAGTTAAACTTTTGTAAATTGTTCTAAACAGCTTACTAACATATAAGAATTTATACCTCACATAGGGTCTGCTCAATGGTTGATCTTTCTTCCAATGTATGCTAACAGGAGGACAGCTGACCTGTTGGTACAGTGATGCAATTTAAGTTATAGTCTTCTATGGTTATTGCTGTATCTAGAATGAAACATAAGATAATGAATATACTTTTACTTAGGGGTTTTTTATATGGTTGTTTTTTTTTTTTGTTTTCATTTTTATAAAAAGGAAATTGACTTCTACTACACCACATGGTTCTGGCTGATTTAAGGGACTGTTGTCAGACCTTGTAGATGATTAAGAAACAGTGGAAGTCCTTCTAGTATTCAACAGCTGTTCTCCTGATGCTGATGCTCTCCATCACTTCTGTGATCTCAGTTTTTGAGGGTTATCCATCAGTTGCTTTTGATGGGCATGTAGTTCATTTGCAAAATTAACATCAGTTTGAAGAGTAACATTTCAAAATAAATAATGTGTTTTGCCTTCCATTTCAGTATAAATCAGGCTTAATACAAGAGAGATTAATATAGTTATAGCATAATAGGATTGGGCTCAATGAAAGATGATCCTCATTATGATTTGTCTGGTGGATGATAAGGTATAAATCCTTTATATTTGAATTTGAGTAATTTGATAAGTAGTGCAAAATCAACCTTAATTTATATAGTACAGCTCTAACCGAAGAACAGTAAAGTGATTCATAAAATATTTGTTTTAATCATAATTATTAAAATATTTGTGGTACATTTTGATAGTATTTTACATTAGGATGTAAATGCTTTTCTCGAAGACTGCTCATCAATATCATATTGCACTTTATGTCAAACATTTTAAATTATTTTTCTAAGAGAAGAGTTCTAGTCAGTTCTCTCTGAGATTACATTCTATGCATTCAGAAGCAGTGATTTAAAAACCAAAAAAACTTTCTAAATTCCTATATGTATGTTTTGTATTTCATGTAATTAGTTCCTAACATTTACTCAGAAACTTTCAGTACTCATCTGGATTTATTCAGTGATTATTCCTTCAGTCTTTCCACTTATCAGAAGAAGATTCTTCCTTTCACTCTTGGAGTACATTTGATAGCAGAAAACTTCAGTCCCAGTAGGGCAACAGTGAACGAGGTCTGAAGGAGGCACAACCCATGGATACTCCTGCAGGAGCAGCCCTGTCTGGAGCTGCAGCCCATGGAGAGGAGCAAAGGATGGAGCAGGTTATCTGGCAGGAGCTGTGGCCTGTAGCAGTAGTCCATTTCTGAAGGATGGATTCCATTGTATGGATCCATTCTGGAACAGTTCTTGAAGAACTGCTGCCTTTGGGAAGGATGGAGCAGTTTGTGAAGTACTGCCTCCAATGGAAGAGAACCTGTACTGAAGCTGAGAAAGTGTGAAGAGGAAGGAGCCATAGACGCAAGATGTTATTGACTAGTCAACAATCCCTCATCCTTTCGTACCATTCAAATAGTAGGGGGAGGTAAAAGAGCTGAGAATGAAGTTGTGCCAGGAAATAGGAAGAAATTGGGTTTTATTTGCTTTTAGATCTCAGTGCTCATTTCTGCTAATAATTGGCAAGGAATTGAATCAACATTCTCCAGACTGAATCTGTTTTACCCATAACAGTAACTGGTAAGTGATCTCCCTGCCCTTATCTCAGTAAACAAGATTTTTCATTATATTTTCTCATGCTGTCCTGTTGAGTAGGGAGTGGTTTGGTGGACGCCTGGCAGCCAGCCAAGGACAACCACATAGCTGTCCTTTCTAAACTCAACTACTAAAGAATCACTCTGTAACTAAGCTTTATTCTTTTTGTGACAGAGGAAGTCAATATTTGTAAGACTATTTGGGCTTTACAGGTGTTTGGGTTTTTTTTATTAAAGAAGTTGTTGTAAAGGGAGATAGAAAGTATCTTAGTAGGTTTTGTCTATTTAGCATTCATTTAAAAAGCTTTAAACTGGTTATTATAGTGGAAAATCTCTGTCTATGGCACACAGTCTTGCACAGGAGAAATCTTAGCCTTTTTCTAACTAATTTACCTGGACAGTTTAACAGTGAATGTTGCTTTAATAACTGCAGTGCATTAAGTAATGCTTTGGGGAGTCAAAAAACACTGCAAATTATTTCACATGAGATATTATTGGGGCATCAATTAGAGTTAATCCAGCAAACTGAAGGGCAATTTCAAAATGGTCTAATTGACACTCACCTTGCAATGTCACGGTTTTTTAGTTTTGACTAACTATCCATTTATTACTCAACAAAGTGCAGAACAGGTGTAATAATTCAAAATGTAATTGGTTGTCACGGAGAACAAAGAAAGAGGAAGAATAGGTAGCATACACATGCAAATGTGTTGTCCTCTGTGTATGCAGATACAGAGTTTATTACAGCTTGATGCCAGAAAGCTTACAGCTCTTGCATTAATGTGTTAATAAATATTTATGTTTTCATATATTAGACTATATCCCATGATAAATATAATTTATTCTGTTTGGGTTCATGATGAACTCTTTCTGATGAAAAGATCAAAATGTATAATGTTTAAAAAGCCTTGCTTAAAAATTTAAGAACATTTTGTTTCCAAGTAGCTAGTCATGGAAATGTGTGGACACTGCATTTTTCTCTCGTGGTTTTTTTTTTTTGTTTTTTTTTTGTTTTTTTTTTTTAATTGGTTTTACAGCTGATAATCTTGCACCAACTACTGATGTTCTTTGAACTACAGACTATTGTAGAATTTCCTTTAATAGTCTCATTAAAATTTGCAGACAGTGAAGCTTTCTTGAAGAAAAATCATATAAAACATGTTTCTAAAATTTTTATCCCAGCAATATCTTGCATTCAAAATTTTAATACCAGGAATATTATGTATCAGCATATATACTTCCGATCATTTAAATCCAAGAAGTCAGTGGAATGCTTCATAAGCCTGACGTTAAGCATGTGAAGATTTAAAGTCTTTCAACCCATCAGAATGACTTTTCTCAAGAACTGTCTAGTCTGCTTATGCTGGGGCCTTTGTTATGGCCCTCTTCATCACATTAGAGAACAGTACGCAGATATTTTATTTTATTTTATTTTATTTATTTATTTATTTATTTTTACCACTGAGATCATCCAAAGCACTGTTAATTGTGAATTTCATCTGTGAGGACTGTTTCAAAAGTACTGCCTCCTATTTTATGATGTTGTCCCATGACATCAGAGGCAGATGTTGGTGTTATGGCAGTAGAGATTGAACCTTTCCAGCAGTAATCTCTTCATTTTGTTTCTGTGTGACAGATGGCAACAGAGGAGCAGTCTGACACAATGATGGCTGATGTGGAAGCAAAAGGGTGTCACTGAATTCCTCCAAGCTGAAGGACATTCATCAGTACTGACTGAACATTCATAGAGACCAAAAAATGGATGTGAGCACAGTGAGACAGTGGGTGGTGCATTTCAGCAGCGGTAACAACATTGTGATAGACAAGCCATGTTCCAGATGGCAGTGCACAGCTGTCACACCTCAAAATGAAGAACATCTCAATCAACAAACATCTATACAAATCGGTAAATGGTGGTGACTATGTTGAAAATCAGTGTTTTGTAGCTGAGAACTTGCTCTCTCAAACAGCGTTATTGTGTTCTTCTTATCTGTTGAATGTTAATAGGAGGCATTACTTTTGAACAACCTATATATGTTATAGCAAGCTAGAGCTATGTTAAAGCAGGCTCTGAAAAAAAATTGGTTCTGCAATGTGAACTTTATTCCTGAAAAATAACTTTACCTTCTAAATCTAATTAAATTAGGAAGAGCTGGTTGTTCATTTCTTTATTTAATGAGGGAAGATATAATCACACAAATAACTATGCTTAGTTTTCTTGTATAGTATCTGGCCAAATATTTCTATTAAAATACTTGTTTTGAAGAATGGATTTTGGTATTCTTGAAGAGTTAAGATCTTGGAACAATATCGTTCCCCTTGTTTATTAAGTGACTTCATAATTTTCATCCATTCTTTACTATCTGTTTAGAAGTGCACCAACAAATTGAAGTGAATGCCTACAAATGGTACTGCTAATCTTAATTTAAATTTTTGTCTGAAGATTGTAAAGAGAAAATAACTCAGTATGAGACAGGGAAGGGGTTTTGCCTGCCCCATAGTGTTGACCCTCAAATGCATCCCACTTTGCCTGCCGCCATGGTGACACCCAAGACAGTCATGATGAAGGAAGTGGAGGCACCGGCACTGCCTATGTTTACTGTGTGCTTTTCCTCTATTGACAGTTTTATTGCTCTTAACATAATTTGAGGAAAATCTGTCCAAATGTTTCAAATACATTTATTCAGTCCACAGCCAGACAGACTGTTAATTGCTGAAGAGTAAAGCTTTGTTTCTTTACTTTGGACCTGAAACAAGATGGCATCAAGAAAAAAGGGAGAATTATTGTGTTTAGGAGGACTGGATTCAGGAGTACTGGTTTTCTTTTTAAATATGAGAATTATGTTCACAGAATCCTGGGCAGCAGTGAAAGTCACCCAAAAGATAAAGGAGACAAAATGGTATATTGGATGCTGAAAACGCTGGATGTACATTGCTCTTCAGTGGCTACTTGATAGAAATTTCTATGAATGAGGTATTGACAGGTAGAATTAAGGAAAGAATTTGTCTGAGAACTAAAAATGCATCAAAAAGAGATGTGGGAGTCAGAACAAATTTCTAATACATGATACAAAATGAGTTATTTGTTCAAATTACATTCTTAAAATTTACTGCAAAGTGCTACAGAGAAATATTTGACAAGAAAGGATGTTACACTGAGGAATGTAATGAATAAGGCACGAGAAAAAAAAAAAAACAGACAAATGGAGGGAAAATGAGTTAAAGTAAAAGAAGAAAGAGAGAAAGAATAGCAGCATCGCATGGAGCTGTAGCACTAGTATCTGAATTAATTGACTTGGTCTGAGTAATTGGACATGATGACTGTCTGCCTTTTGACAACTGAGTAAAAAAGTGTTCCTTTTTACATGTTTTCTTTTGAGTTAGATCATATAGAAATGACATGTTAGCATATATGGATTTTTATCAATACATCTTAAACATTGGCACCTTTAGCTTAGATGAATAAGATCTTGCTCTGATGATTAAATTTTGACAAAAACTCTATACTTTGGATTTGAATAGCACATAATATTCTACACACGTAACTTTCAAATTCAGACTGAAGTGAAAAATATGCATATGTGTGTACGTTTATTTAACAACTGAGTATTTAAAAGTAAGATCCTTTCAGCAAATGTAATCTGTGAAGATTTTTTTTAATTTATTAGTTCTTTATTCATGACTTAACACATAAATATCACCAGTAATTAGAGACTGTTGGATATATTTATTTTCTTGTTCATGCCACAGGTCATGCTGCACCGACACTATTGATTTCAGTCATTCTGAAAGGACTGTGTGGGATTTTGCTGACTCACACGATCTGTTTTTCTTCAATGTTTATGTGTAACAGAATTGTTAAACAATTTCTCATTTTGGTTACATACTTTCTTTCAATTATGTGGACTTTAAGATCCAATATTTTGGTAGTTTTACTCTAATGTTGACTTAAAAGTTTTAATATTTGTGATGTTGGGATTTTCAAGGGGGAGGAAAGCAGAGACCTCTTTTATATTTCCTTTTTTCTCACTGTTACACATTTTAATGACATCAGATTTTATGTTACTCAGAACTAGGAATCATCTTCACTGTGAATGATCTTTGTGCCCTTTCATTTGATTGGTTCATAAAGAAATCACCAAAAGGCTGCTGTGAATCACTGTGACTTGTTATATTCAAGTAATAGGTTAGCCTTTTTGCAATTTCAGTTGTCTGCAAATGCAATTTAAAACTTTTGTGTATGGTCTTCTAACCATGAATTGACAGGAGTTTAAAACTGAATAAAAATCCCTTGTCTTGATATAATCAATTTTCTCTTCAACAAAAAATGAGGAATGTAGATTTCAGGGCTGTTGTCATTTTTGTTTTGTTTGTTTTTCTTTTGATGGGATGATTATACTAAAAAGACTTACTTTTTTATATACCTAGCACTTACACCATTTTCACCATTCTAGTGAGGCACTGGAACATGTTGCCTAGAGATGGGTTGATGCTCCATCCCTGGAGACTTTCAAGACAAGGCTGGATCAGGTCATAAAGAGAGCTGCCTGCAAGTAATCTACAGGTGTTAAAACTCCTGTTTAGAGGATCTCTGGAAGTCATCTTTAGAGCATGTGCCTATGTCTTTGTATCAAAATGTAGATTTCTGTATTATTCAGAAAATAAATGTGAAAGTTCAGAGATCCCACATTTCATGTTCCAGAATGACTAGCTGTGTTGAGATGAAATATAGGACATTGTAGAGAATCATCAGTATGAGTGTCCTCCATACACCTTATTAAATGAGCAACAATTAACTGTATGACTTGACTGGAATAGGCTTGTTTAATAAACACAACAAATTTTTATTTTACATATTTTTCTTATATTTGTATTTTCATAGTATGTAGAACCACTTATCTTTAAAGGAAACATTTTGTTTTCTCTCTTGCTTCTTTTACAGTTTTTCTTACACAAAATTGCTATCACACTGTATTTGAAAGTATACTTATCTTATAGTATAGTCTATTTTAGCTATATTGTACTTTAAGCAGAATTCTTCTTCCTAACTCTAATTCATGGTAAATTTACATCTTTATCTTTGCAAACAAATATCATTTTTCATGTTATAATGATTTGTTAAGGAAAATGCTGCTGAATGTTAGATTTCTGTGCATATAACATCTAAGTTATTTTGAAATGTTTGACTAGAATCTTATTGAAGTGAATTCCACAGTTCAAATATTTATGCAAAAATTATGTACAAATGAATTTTATTGTTATTTGATTTCAAGTTTATTTCTTTCATGCTGAGGCTACTAAACAGAAAGCACATTGCTCTTGTTTCTTTCTGAAACTGCTTTCAAGAATCAGCATTATAATGCTGGAAAGCTGTACTAGAAGGTTTTAAAAACCCTCATTTTTAAGCATGAGGCGTATTTTTTAAATTGATTATAAATAGTACTGAAGATGTGGTTGGACAGCAAATTGTTTTCCCTGATGAAAATGTTGCCATCACTATGAGTGGTCTAGTGGTACTTTCAGGTCAAAGTCATATGAACAATACAGCAGTAAATGCTATATTTATTCTAAAGCCTGGAGCAGCTAAAGAGAGAGAAAGAACAAATAACTTCATAATTTCATATGACTTTAAATAAATTCATAGGGGAAAAAGCAGAGCAAAATTATATAAATCTTCTCTGTCTTAATGGAACTGGGGCCTAACTCTATTTATAAGAATAGATATCCAGAAAAACAAGAGAAGTTTTGCTGCAAGTCATTCTCACTGAAAGACTGAACATATACTCAAATAATGAGTGTTTTCTTAAAAAAGTGTCTACTTACATTAGCATATCATAAAGTACTTGTTTGAACAAATGGAGAGAACAAAAATCATCATATACACCTAAGCGTAAAGATCGGCTAATACTTGTGTTGAGAGAATACTACAAAATAGTTATAAGACTGTATTTAGCAGAGAAAGTAGATGCTGCAATATCAGGAGGCTTAATAAAATTAATCTCTTTTTCTTTTAATCTCTGTGGTATAGATTTCCTATATGATCTTTGGAAGTGCCTTCAGAAAATCGAATTCTTAATTTCTTGCATATGACATAAGGATACTGCTTAACTGTAGTCATAAGATTGGTCAGATATTTATGTAAAGCAAGTCTGAATAAAAAATAGACTTGATTCTACTACCCAAGAGTTAGGTCAATACCCTAAACACCAAACTCCCAGCAGTGTCTATTGAGTACATTCAAGTGTACTCCTTTATTATCACACTTAAAATTTATTTCTGCACCTATAAGACATCCTAACAAATGTGTAACAGAAACTGATCAACTTCTTCAAAAATTATGTTCTGATAAATCATAATTTCCCACCACAAGTTTTTCCTATAGAGGACCTTAGATGTACATAATGAAGCATATTGAAAATGATGTATTGATAAAAAAATGATATGTAGCCCAATATAAGAGCTAAATTTTCCCATCGGTATTCCCTACACAGAAATAACTTGACTTCCAGCACTCCTGTCACCACTGTATTAGTTTTATTTTGAATTGGGATAGATAGTTGTAATAAAGCAAGCCATGGGTTTGTGACATGGGCAAAGATGCCAATGAAACAAAATTCATTTTCACTTCTGAAGCGTCAAGTATCATCCTGAATAGACTCAAAGGCAAACAGTCATCAGAGTAGTCAGCCACTGTATCATCTAGTTCTACAGGCATGAGATTTTTTAAAATTGGTGTGAAGATAAAGTGCATAACACAAGAATAATACAATGCACCCTTCTGTATTGTATTCCTTAGTCTTTAGTTTCTTACACGCTGAAGACTCACTGTGGGACAGCAACCACTCCAGTCTGAGTAAGCCTGAACTTTCAGCATAAGTATTCTTATTTTTAAATACTTAATTGTTATGCTGCAGCTGCATATTTAGTAATGCAACAGTTCCAAGAATTTATTTAGTATCATGCAAATTGATAGGCAATTTCCAAGGCTTTTATGAGACAATAATGTCTCTAAAGGAGATGGAATGAAAAAGAATTGCAATGTGGTCAGGTTGGCGGCCTTGCATTCAGTTTTAGATAGTATGCCTCAGAAGTGACATTAGATCTTACAGTGAACGAAGACATACATTTATTCTCTACGTAACATTTATCTGAAGGAACATTTGCTTAATGTATTGACATATCAGATTACTAAAAAAATGGGTACTCATTCAGGCTTTTTAGTTCAAATGGGTTGAGTAGTACTATGCAAATGGAATCTTAAACCTTGGATTGCTTTATAGAGTTGTAATAGTTTGTTCATGAAGCCCATTTTGTTTATTTGAAAAATGAACATTTCTTCAAGCTTATTTAGTAACCAGTCCAATTCACAGTGTATCTTTTGAAATTCACAATTCACTCCTTAAAAACTAAATAACTCTTCTTGAATTTATGCTTTTTTTTTTTTTTTTTTTCCTCCAAAGGAGTTAATATATCTGGAAACATTAGTCTTAATCCATCCCTTCACACTTAGTTTGAAACTTTGATTATAGCTCATGTGCTGAAAAAAAAAAATAAATATGTTGAACTAAACAAAAGCAGTTCTTTTTTTTTAATTTTCGAAACCATGAAAAACTCTTTTTTTGTCTGTTTTTTTTTTTTTTTTTTTTTTCTAATATATATGTATAATAGCTTTAACTAAGAGTAAAAATTTAGAAGGTAGAATGAAATTCTCACACTCTAATATGTCTTCCCTGCAGGAGTGCAGAAGTACGTTTGCACTTATTTTCTCTTAATAAATTGGTGCTAGAGAAATCCACTTTTGACAGACACATACAGCAGCAGTTTTCAAATAATGCTGACATATCCTTAGGAAATGGGAACTTCCACTTTAAAGCAGTGGGATTAGAGAGAGATTAGCTCTCCTCTGTTTATTTGTTACAGAAAAGGAAGGGGAGGGCTGAGTTTTTGCTATTTCAGTCGACTGGTTGCTGTGAAGGAGAGGAGTCCTATACAGACTTGAAAACAGTTTGTCTTTTTTTTTTTTTTTTTTTTTTTTGCCCAAAATTTCTTAAACAAATAAATACCAGTATTG
>JAOWBP010001584.1:7677-26614 GCA_028571105.1 Tragopan temminckii | reverse complement strand
TTTTTTTCCCCATAATTTCTTACACACAGAAATACCAGTAGTGCAGCTTCAACTTGGTTAATATAAGCTCAAAGAATTTAATCTCCTTTGGTTAATTTGTATTATGGTCCTTATGGACCATAACAACCATTCAGATTTTTACCTGTTGTTTTTATGAATAACAAAAATAAAAAAAAATAAAAATAAAAATTAAAAAAAAAAAGAAGAGGAAAAAAAAAGAGGAAAAGAAAGCACTTAAAGTGTATTTTGCTATTTCTCTGGAAATGAAATGATAAGTAAAGATTGTTTTCTCTTATTTTTTAGATATGATTTTGTTTTATTTTGTTTTGTTTTTCTTTTAATACTGTGATAGTATCTGAGACAATTAATTACAATCTCCTTCCCCTCCCAAAAATAATGGATAATTCAAGCATATTTTATGCATAAAACAGCACCATCAATCTTGAGATGAGGTTTTCATAACCTTTTAGTTTGTATACCTCACTATGGAGATATAGATATCTTTTACTGTGAAGTAAATAAATAAAGGGATTGTCTGTACAGCCAGAATACACAATGAGATGGCTTTGTGCTCTTTATTTTCGGTTGACCTCTACTTTGAAATATAGGCTTTGTTGCCTGGCCATCAGACAAAGCTAAGTATAGGAAAGGTTAAACTGAACTCACAGTCTACACTAATCTCTACATTAGCAGAAGTGATATATGTGAAGTCTTCTAGGGAATAATGCAGAAGTAGTAACAAGTGGGAAGCATAGTCTGTCTTTCTTGTTCCTGAAAACAGTGAAAGTATAATATTCTGTTGTTATGACTAGTAGTGAGGTTAATATCTAATTTTCATCTAATTTGCTCCACTATTCCAATTTTGCTATTAACTCTGTTGTATCCAACTTCAAATCACCATCCGTATTTCACCATCCATCACATTAGCAAAAGCCTTGATAAGTGGCAATTTGAGGGCTGAAATGATTTTTGGGGGGGTCTAATGTGATTTATTCATCCTAAGTAAATGTATTCTGTTTCCTATTTTCCACAGTTAAACTTTTAATTAGATTTTTCCCCAGGATATATCCTTGCTATCTTAGTGGGGAATGCATTTCCTGAGTGCATGATATGTAAATTAACTTTCTGATGCTTTGATCAAAATTGATGGAGTACAGGTGAAGATGACAAAAGACACATAACTAAAATCAATCCAAGAAAAAGTGATTCCCGAATCTGTTGTTGAGTCCTACAAGGAAAGACTGAAATGAATAGAGTTATTGAATGCATTATAGTGATAGTTCTGTTGTATTTAGTTTTGTTTCCATAGATACCTGATTACTGCATGTTTTCTTTCATGTTTAGCTGGATAAGGCTAGCAGTAATATGGAGGATAAATGATATCACCGTATACCTCATCACAATCTCATAAAATGAGAAAAAGTGCAAGAATTTAATTTTTTTTTTCCTTTTTTAAAAAAAGAATGGCAAATTAAAATAAAAGTAGTTCTTTCTATATTGACACTGAGAAAATTTGGACATAAGTTGGTACTTTATGTATGTGACTAAATGCACATGGACGCATGATAATAGCTCTACTTAGACAAAGGTTTTAAAGTGCTAAAGGAAGGAAAATATCAATCTTGGTTGGAGATAAGGGAAGAATTAGTGTCAGGCAGTTAAATGCCTTTGCATTAGATCATTCCTAAAAGTTCTCCCTGGAGAACTTTATACCCTAAAGTTTAGTGTGCTCTTCCATCAAATTTCCTCTACAACCTCCACTACGTTTGTATTGAAGGAGCTGTTGGGTGAGTAAATTTAGAGAATAGAACTTCTGTGCTGTAGAGTATGCACTGTACATCATTAATGAGCACGAAATATTTTCTTGAAATCTGCAGTGGTCATTGAAGTGACAATTTTGTACTACTTTCAATGTAGTTTTAGACCTTCTGTTGCTAAAATATTTGACAAACCTGCATATAAAAATTTGAGAGAAAAAACTCTGCTGATTTCTTCTAGCCTCTCAGTAGCTCATATTAGGAATTTAATAGTTCAATAGTTCAGCTACATTCAAGGAGCTGTTATCTTTTTTTGGTCTCTTCCTATTTTCTAGGACTAGTTTTCTGTCATCATCTAATTTCTGCTACAGCCAGATGTTTAAAAAATATATGTTTTTTTATCTTTTAAAGATGAATGATCTTTGTATCATGTTCTGCAAACCTGAAATGAGATGGGACACTGGGAGAAAGGACTGAATCCTAAGATACTGGAATAGCAACAGAGTTATATTTAGTAAACATCACTGCATACCTGAAACAGTGAGGTTCACTGAACTTGATTTGAAATGAAAATTATTTTTCTGTTCTAACCAGTAAATATTTTAAGAGGAACTTGCCTTATGACATAGGTGCTGCATATTCATAGAGTCTTTTCTGACTGTCTTTCTGACAAGACTAAAGGTTGGAGGAGGTAAGAGTTCAGAGTTGCTGCTTTTTATAGCTTTCAAAAACTCTTTTTCTCACTCTAAGCTTTAAGAGATAAATCCTTTCTTATTTCTGTCTTCACAGCAAGGCAAAAAAGATTTTTCCTTCTGCTTTTGATTTTTTTCCACAGCATGCTTCCAGATTATTGCAATATATCATCACTTTTGATAGATGGGAGTTCAAGAGTAGGTCATATGTTCTTTCAAGAGGACATAAAAAAATTGCTAATAGAATAGTGTTAGGAGGAAATTTCTGTGGTGCTTCTGCATGTTTCATTGCTCATCCTTTTCCTTATACTGCATTTACAAAAAAAAAAAAAAAAAAAAAAAGTAAATATTTTTCAAGTGTTATATTTAAGAGAAATCATATTTGCAGAGCCATATATTTTAAAATTACAAGAATAAATCAGCTTAGGTAATATGATTAATTACAGTGTTGTATAAAACTTTATTGTGCAATTACTAGAATTCATGTAAATATCTTTCATTATATTTATGTTTCATTGGTAGGATGAATAAGCATCTGAATTCAAATTGGTCTTGTTCTTTCAAGCCTAAGCTGTATGATCCAACAAATTTGTGGTTTCTGGGTAGGTTTTTTGTTTTTTTAATTTATTGTTATTTGTAAACTAGATATTGCTTCGGCTTACCAAATGAAAGAAAATAGGAGGATATGAGTCACTATAAATATAAATACATAAACATAAAATCTAAGTTGAACCTGTCCATAGAGTATAAGAGCTTTTACCGTTTTAAATCACTTTCACATTGAGCTACTGGTAACACATTCAGCCCTGAAAATAAAACCTTAAATACTCAAACTACGAATCATAGAATCACAGAATATCTTATGTTAGAAAGGATCCTTAAGGATAATTCCAATTCCTGGCTCCACACTCGACAACCCCAAATTCAAATTATATGTCTAAGAGCATTGTCCAAATGTTTCTTGAGCAAGAAAGTTTGATGTTGATATCATTTGATTCTTTCTTAATAAATCTATGTCTATTAGTATCTTGTATATCTATCAATAACTTTTTGCCGGAACAAACTTACCATCTCTCCTTGTTATTTGTTTATATCAGTATCTTTCTACAAATCGTGTAGAAGAAGTCTACACATACTACAGAAATGAAAGCAAGAACAATCTTTTAAATAACATATAAATTAGATTATAAATTAGATTATTATATTATAAATTAGATTCCCTAATTTAAAGAAATAAGTCCTCCAGACAACTACTCACAGAAACAGTATACCCTGAAATCTAGCTCTTCAGATGAATATGGGTCAAGTATACCCATGATCGATGAAACTGGAAGTAATAAATCCTCACTGAAGGGATGTTGATGGAGGTTTTCTACATTTTCTTGTCTCTTGTTACCTTCCTGTTATCCCCTTCTGGGTGGGTATCTCAGGTCAAAGGCACAGACAGGGGGGCAACTAGTTGATTTGTAAATGAGGGCAGTTATACTCCAATTTTAAAAATCCAGCATCTGATAATGACCAGTGGACTCTTAGGCAAAAAAACATTTTTTCATAGGGAATGTTTTCCTGTTGATTTAAATACTGGTGAAGATAAAAGAAGACAGCATGTTTGCACATCCTCTTGTATTTTCTATCTGAGGAATCAAAGCAGCTCGCATACATGTGAAAATGGCAAAGCTATAAATTCTTGAAAACTCTTTTCCCTTTTCAAATAAAATAAGAAACAGGGAGATTGTCAAACTGAACAAATAACATGAAAAGGATCCTTAAGAATCACTGTTTGAAGGCTAAATGTTAACCATTGATTTTTAAGATTTTTTAATTTTCAGTACAGATTTTTGCTCTTTTTTATTTTTTTATTCTGGAATACATAGGCAGTAGTTTAGTAGATGTCTACTCTCCTTGATTCAAACTAAACAATCTTTAGCACTGCTTTTAATAGTGTTGTTTAGTACACATCACATCTCTCTAATTGTGCCTATATTTTTGCATTACCATTTATAACAGTTCAGAAAGATGTTTTCTTTCTCATGTCTCTCTCTCTCTTCTTTTTTTTTTTTTTCTTTTTCTTTTTCTTCTTTTTTTTTTCCCTAGTTCTTGAAGTTACAGTTATGAATTATCTTCATTAGACCTCACCCTTTGGTAGTTGACTCAGCCAACCTAGGGGGAAGAAGAAATGAAAGGAATGTAAGCATTGAGGAAATGTTGTGTGGTATGTTGTCTAAGACAAGCTACTGTGCTCAAATGCTTTTTTGGTGTGGTGATTTCACGTGAGAAGGTCCATTTCTTTTTGAGTTTCATACTTCAGTTTAAATGAGCACAAAAAAGAAATATACACACACACACACACACACATATATATATATAAAAATTTGTGATAAAAAAAAATCAGGAGTAGATTTTTATGTAGATCAGAGTTTTGTCATGAAAATTGTTTCAGAAAGGGGCTCTCATCTTGACCTATTCCCCAAATCTGCAGAGGAAATATGTCAAATTATGCATATGCTTACAAAAAATTTGATAACATATGAAGAGTAGAGAAAGCTATTGAGTTTCATTTGCACAGAATTTTTCAGGACATAAAAAAATAAAAATAAAAAAATCAGATGTTTAAAACATTTGAATCTTCTTTTTTTCCTGTGATTCATCATATGAACTTGGTTGATCATCAACTAAAGAACTGCCTATATTCAGAACATCACAAAATCATTTTATGTTACATTGCTTTCAATGCTTGCTTTTCACAAGTAACAATAATAGGGGTAATTGACAAAATTCACAAGAGAGAAAAAAGAGAGAGAAGAGAAATTATAATTTGACAAAGGAAAAAATGAAGCATTATCAAGAAGAATGTCTACCTTTTTAAAATAGAAAATGAAGAAGAAAAAAATATAAATGTAAAAACATATTCTGATTGTTATCATCAATTGCTACTGTTGTAAAACATTTATATGAGCCACTAACTGAATTCAAAAATAAATCAATTACTGTTAAAAAAAAAAATTAAAAAACATCTCAGAAAAAAAATCTTTTATTTCTATTTGTATCAGATTTTCTGAATTTTTCATAGATGTATGTGTCATAGCTACTGACTTCTTAATGGTAGCCACAAAATGTACTGTATTCAAAGCCCCTGCAAGAATGGGAAGTGGGAGAATTGTTTCTGCAGAGCAATGGCTAAGCTGCTAAATTACTTATTCAATTGAAAAGAAGGAAAAATTCAGCTTATGGGGCTTAAAAAAGTATTCATGGATCAATGTAAAAATATTCTTACAAGAAAAAAATAGGATATCTTTTCCCCTTGGCAGATGAAAAGAAAAAAAAGGTTTATTTCTCAGTGTGTGAATCATTTCACAGTGTGCTACTCAGTATGCAACTATTTTTCATTCTAACTTCATGTGGTCTTGTACTTATGGCAAGTTGGAAATGCCTTATGCCTTTGGCATCTGAAATTAGCCTGTTGCTTGCACTCTCTCATATGAACTTCTTCAGTATAATTTTCATGTGTGTTATCCACTGCTCTGCGCTTGTTAGATGTAATGGAGTATGCAAAGATTCTAAAATTTCTGTCCATCTGTAATTCCCAGATCAAGTATGGAGCTCCATAAAACTTACAGCATTTTTGATCCACCAGTGAAGCATAAGAAAGGACATTTCTCATAGCCTATAACATAAACATAAGTAACATGAAGGTGAGAGACATAATGATATGAGACAATTGAAGAGGGTGTGCTGCCCACGACATTTGATTTCTTTCAGGCTGTCATTGAGCATCCTCACCATCCTCAATAGTTATAGAATTTGTAAATTATTTCATAATGTGAATACTTATTAAATGAAGACTCTTTCTAGTAGAAAAAATCATAGAAAGAATGATACCTGTTTGCACTGGAGATCTTAGTGAATAAAGAGGGAAGAGGGAAAGATTTCTAGGGATATTTTTCACTCCTCTGTTAAACAACTTGAAAAATGTCTGAAATTTAGTCCAAACATATGGTAGGGAAGTGAAATTTGACGTATTTGCTGTCATTCCCCGTTTGCAGTTTCTCCCTGCCTTAATGGTTTTGATTGGTGTTGGACTTCATAACATATCAAAATCAGTTGCAGAAGAGATTAAATATGATAGATGCTCTGCAACACTGGTGTTTCCATGATTCAGGAACTCATTTAATTTGTCTGTACAATTGACTGTATCCTGTAGTAGACCTTAGACATCTACTGATTGTTTTTATCCGTAGGCTATGATAGTAAGATGAAACCAGATAACTAGACTGTATGATCTCTAAATTTTTGTCCCTCTACACTAAAAACTGTATCTATGTTTCAGTCTCTTTCTACTAAATGTTTTACAAGGTGTTTTTTAAGACTCCACTAGCTGTTTCAAAGGTGTTGGTTGTCCATGCACAACCAATCTGATCACAATCAGAGAAGGGCAGTGTCTTTCTCAACTTGGATCTCTGACAAGAAAATTTTATCTTAGAACTCCAAACCCAAATAGCAGTAGTGCAAAATTCTGTAAAATAATTCTGCAAAAAAGTACACATGAAAATCATTTAAGGTTGAATCTTGTAAAAGTTGAATAATTTTCCATTGAAAACTCTTCTAAAAAAAAAAAAAAGTAGTGTTTATCCTTTAATATTTTCACTTGAAAGTCATTTGTTTTCATGAAGAACTTCAACTGAGAAAATTAAAATGAAGTACTAATTTCCAGCTCATTCAACCAATCAGTTCATGTAAGCAAAATGATCAATTGAAATGCCTTAGAATGCTTATTTCCAGTACATGCCAATGTGAAGCTACATAAAGCTATGCAGAATGCATGTATATTCTAACAGTTAAACTGATGATTCAAATTCTTCCTAACTGAACACTTCTCAGACTGCACCAAATGTCAAGTGACATGATAGTTTTGATGTCATTAACAGATGTTTTCACCTCAGAAAAATAAAACACAAACAAAAACTAACATTAAATTTACAAAATTTCAAAATGCTTAGACTCAGGAGAAGTGTATTCATATTTTAGCTCTGTTAATTTTATGCTGTTTCTTATCTTCATAAAATATTTATGTAAAACAGTCAATAAAAATGTAATTCATATTTGTCTCAACTGAGATGGACTTCCGATAGAAGAAAAGAGGTTTTCTGATAAACTGAAGTTTTAAGTAGTTGTTTTATCTAACTAAACATTGACCTTTAAATCATCTAGATAAAGATCATAGGAAAAGAAAATTAAAAGGTAATATAAGCTATTAACTTATCTTAATAAGCTGGCAAACTATTAAAATATATAAATATATTAAATAATTGGCATAGCTTCAGTAGTTATAGTGTAATATGAAAATAAATTCCTCCATAAATATCAAATGCAACTGAGCACAAGTGTCGAGATATGTACAACTATGCAGTTTCTAACATCAGTCACTCAAAATTAAATGTTCTTAAGTACTTATTTTTAGTTTCCAAATCATCTGAAAGCAAACAAACTGAAATATGTTTTTATTGCAAGAGTACCAGTCTGTTCTAACTCCTTATGTTTGTAAACTGTTTTCAGTTTAATTTTATTCAGCTACTAAAATATCTTAATATGCAAAATAATTGCTGAAAAAGTGAGTGCAGTTTCTAAATAAATTTTCAATGTCGTTCTGCAGATGTGCTGCTCCATAGAATGGCTTAGTCTTTTGTTGCAGCAATGTAATCTTTGTGTTTACTCTGATGCCTGCAAATATACTTCTGCTGTAAGTACTTAACAAGAAAAAGGTTTTTTGAAGTGTACCATTAAAAGTACTTGTGGATGACTAACATAATTCCTGTTATTAGAATAGTATTTGCATTATATACACGTTTTGGGAATGGAAACCAGAGACAGATGATGCTGTGCATGAACTGTGTAGTTTTTACCTTACCACAAACTCAGTAACACAATCCCATGGATTCCCTTAGCTGTAGTGACTGAAACCCTGGTAATCCTACTGCATTACCGTAATGGCTTGTCCTTGTAGAGTGCTGATTAGTTTACACAGAATGGAGTTATGTATGTAACACAGAAAAATGACAACATCTATATGCCAGTGATCCCAAGAGATCTTCTACTGTAACTTTATGTATCATGGAAATATTAACATGCAAACTCTCTGCTTATTTATGTCAATTTTTTATGTACTGTGATTCTTGAGGTGCCCTGTCCTGGAAAAAAGCTCTGTTCTCTTCTAGTGGGATTTCCAGTGTTAATTAATTATGGAAGATGTTGCAAAAACCTCTTTTGGTTACCTTGATCCCAGTTGTCCAAGCTCAGCCAACTTAGTTTTTTTTTAAAAAAAATTGGAAATAAATGCTGCAACTGTTATACTGTTATACCTTCCCTGAGGCTTCTCTGAGAGATCATGTTCAGAAAATTATTACTTTTTTTTCAGTGATTTTTTTTTTTAAACTTAGAAATTTTTTTTCGACACTTAAAATGGAAGCAACAATACAGATTAAAAAAAAAAATTGGAATAAGTCAGCTGAAATCTCATAAGCAGTACTTAGATTTACCAGTTTGCAAAATGAGTGTATCACATTTCAATTAGAAGCTCTTTATTTACGACATTATTGAAGTATGTGGAAGCCAAGTTCTGTAATTCTTTACCTGAATGGAAATACCTCTTTTTTAGGAGACTTCTCTAATTACTACTTAATAATATATAGAATAACATAAAGTTTATGAAATTCTCTTGTTCAGCTTTGCCGACATTTCTTGATTTTAGAAAGTTTGCTTAAATGCTGCTTGTACAAGGAATTTTTTTCCTAGTGATTAAGACACTTTCCTGGCCATTCAAGAGCTCTTTGATTTAAACTTTGATTTAAACAGAGAGTAGGGATCTAATTTTTAATCTCATACAGTTTTTAATCTGAGCCTGTCACAGTCTAAATGGCAGGAGTGCACAGTGCACATTTAAGCAACGCAAAACTTTAACTTCCTATTTATATACTCATATAACTTTCTACATTAAGCAGTTTCTCTAAAAGTTACTCTGCTGTTTCATCAGGTTTTGGCAACAATGCTTTTCCTCTTACCCCATCTTTCCCTTCCCAGATCTCACTACTATACAGTTCTGGCTTCTGCATTTGAAATAAATGCATAGAAAATTAAAAATCTTTTTCAAATTTTCTAATGATTATCTTTGCCCATCTGCTCCTCTGCACTCACCACATGCCCAGACTTGTCCTGCTTCTTGTTGTATGAGTTGTCTCTGAAGATAAACTAAAAACTCAGCTTTACAACAAATACCTGCTGTGTAGAATTCAGTAACCCGTTTCCTTTCTATATCAAAATAAATGGAGAAAGACTAAGATAAATTGTTCCTTATCTCAGTAGTCCATTTCTATGGAGAAAATGATGGCAAAGATACTTGAAGAAATGAAAAGCAAAATAGTGGACCTTGTAAGCACTTCCTAAGACTCCCATTTCTTATTGCTGCCTGACTTCAGTTTCTTTCTGTGTGCTCTGATCCGAAAGCCTGGTGATACAAATCACCAGGCTATAGGTTTATTGTTATCTAGCTCCACTAAAGCTTAAGAAGTAAAAATAAATCCTGGAAGATTATTTATTATTACATTTTTTTAAAAATTATTAGCATTTTTGCTTTAGAGCATCACATGAATGATGATATGCTGTTTGGCCATCTCCCTAAATCCAAAATTATACTGCCCTACTTTCAAATAACGTTTTGCAAGAGATTTGTTTGTTTTTACAGTGAAATATTTACAGAAATGTGCACTAGCAAATAAAATACACATTAAATAATTTTAACCAAAATACTACATGAATGGTATTGTATAATACTCCCAAACCAAAGTAGAATTCATTAATAAAACAAGTGCCAATAAAGCTAAATATTTTCTGGCTAATTGTGGTTGATTAGCTTTAGAAATCTAACACGTTATTTATAAATAAAATGTAAACTATTGTCTTTTAAACTATGTGTTTTGTTAAGAATAATACAAGCATTTTCCCAAGGAAAACTCAGTCAAATAAAGTGGAATAGATCTGCTCATTTTTTGATTTTATAAAAGCCTTTATAAGAAATGCATTATGATAGGTTACTTCTTAATGGACTTACTTATGAGGTGTAGTAAGTACATTTATGTCATAGGCTTAATAGCTCTAAGTCATTAACTATTTATAAACTTTTAGCAAAGAGAAAGAAAAAGCAAGCATTTACCTTTTATGGTTCTTATCTTTATAAACTTTTAGCAAAGAGAAAGAAAAAGCAAGCATTTACCTTTTATGGTTCTTATCTGAGGGCACATATTTTTCTTAAAACCTATGGATATGCTTTACCTGAATCCAGACTCTCAGACAGGTACACAAAGAGAGGAAATGTGAAGACAAAAATATGGATGTGTAGTCATGTTCCTTTCTTTTTCCAGTACCATAAGGATTCAAAAGATGGAAGATCATCTTCAAGCATTTATTTCAGTACTTCTTCTGAAGTAGTCTTTAGAACTCAGTATTTTTTCCCAAGTTTACTAAAAATACATTTTAGTAATCATTTTGGAAATATCTTGAAATATAGTTGTGTAAGTCACTTTATGTATGTTTATGCCTCAGAAGGGGTCAAAACTAAACTCTATTTCCTTCTCTTGGTCTTTCTTCACCAGGACATACTCCAAGTGATGCTTCTGTTGCTGTTCTGTTTGGCACACTTTACGAAAAGCAGGGAACTGCTCTGTCAATCATAGAATGAAAAAGTTAATAGTGGCACAGAAAACTGTTATGAATTTAAAAGTAAAAAGCAAACACCTTTTGTTTTTATATATGTAGAAGAGCTTAAGTAGAAACAATAGCATTTCATGTCCTATTGTTCTCAGTGTAACATATTATCTCAATACAGAACAGTTGGAACATTTTGTTATTTGTATTGCTGGATCTCATGAGAACAGCAATAAAGAAAGTTGCTGTAATGACTATTTGAATTAATATATAGGATCTGGATTTCTGCCAAGAAATCTTTTTCACTTAGATGTCTAATTGCTAGAGGGTTTTTTTTCTTTTTGTTTCCTCAGGCAGTCCAGCAACCATTCTAGAATGTTAATCCTTACATATGGCTGCCAAATCCTGAAGGTGTTCTGCATATTTGATAAACAAATTAGATTTAATATCATCAGTGAAACGACGCAAGCAATTTTCTCCTTTATAAAGGGTACTTAAAAGCATTGTCTTTATGTTATCGCTAGCTAGAAATATTATTTAGTGTCAGAAATCTGAAAAAAAAACAAACAAACCATGATTGAAAGTTATTATTAACTTATTATTATCATTATTAACTTAATGAGTTTATTTTGCCAAAACTATTAAGAATTACATGTCGGCTGTATGTTAGAAATTTCTTTGAAGTGCGAGGTCCTTGGTAAGAGTTCATAATGATACTCAGTATGATATTAATATACAGATGAAAAGAATTACTTCACAGATTGCGTAGTAACTATGTCTATGATTTTTATTTTTCCACAGTCCAGCAACTCAACTTTTCAGCACTTCTCATCTACCAAGCTTGGGCCAGCTGTGTTGGGCTTAGTGCTGAGCAGGACTTTAGTGCCAGGCTTTTCTCATATGATACTCTGCCAGTAAATTCCCATAGCAGCAGTAGAGATCATTCTACAGAAACAGGGCCAGTATCCAGGCTGTCTTAGGAGGTTATGGCAAACAGATTTGGAGAAATATATGTCTCACCAAAAGGGAGTCTAAACAAGGCTGAAGATATTGTTTGGAATCTTAACACTCCTGGGAAAAACCAGTTCTGTCTGCATTGCTGATGATTAGCTTACAAGATAGCATGTTAAAATTTACACAAAAAATAGTATGCACAGTAGCAGCTTGAAATGCATTATTCTGAACTGACTAGGTAAGAATTTTATTGTAAGGATGTACTTCAAAATATTCTTAAAATAATGAAACCATAACAAAGGCTAGATTTTCTTTCTTTATATTCTCATTGCAGATTTTCATAAATAATGACCTTTTCAGACTTCCTGTTATTTGGCAGTGATATTTAAATGCTGATATGAATACATACTTTATGTATTCATATTTTGTGCATAAACAAAATATGTTATATGTTGCATGCAACATATTAATATTAAAGTAAATATTTTCTGTTAGTCTCATGGTAAAATGCAGTTGAATATTTCAGCATATATATGCACACATTCCTCCAAAAGTAATGCCTCCTATTTCTTTCCATAGAAAATACAATAGATGCAAAGAGCACAATAACACTATTTGATAGAACAGATTTTCAGAAACAAAACACTGTTTTTCAGCATAGTCACCACCATTAGCTATGAATTTTCACTGACAGTGAACAAGGGCCTGCATACTACCCTCATAAAAATCTGCATCATCATCCAAGAGGTAGCTTGTCTTTCACAGATTGTACTGTGCACTGATAGGACAAGAGATTTAGAGGTTTAGAGAGGAAAGGATATATCTGCTCAATTTTGAGAACTATAGATAATATTTCTAATATTCTTATTTTCCATAAAACTCTTTGAGGATAAAATAGGTTCACTCAACACAGCTAAAAATTTAAGCAAAAACAGGGACACTAGGATAGTGATGACTGACCTTTTTGACCTACATATTAATGTTCAATATAATTGCAAAAGAAAATTTTGAAAACCCATATTACTAGGTGGACTAATAGAACAACTATAACAATAACTGTTCTATTATGCTGTAATGGAAAATCACATGCCTCCGATATTCTTGTGTATCAACCATATTGACACACTCCACTTATGACAAAAAGTATTAAAAATAGAAGTCTGGATTGCATTAACAAATATTTTATCTCACCTGATATAGAATAAAAGAAACTTTCCCAGCAACAGTTGCCATTCATAGGACATTACATAATAGTATACTGTGTTTACTCAGAGTATTTTATGCTCTTTGCCCAGAAGGAGCATTAGATTACAATTAAAAATTGAAACACTTCTTTAGAAAGTGTGTATTCAGCTTCTTTTAGAAGGATATTAAGTAATACAGACATTTCAGTCAGTTCATACAGTTTTTTTTTCACTGCTGTAATGTGGAAGAGACAGAGAAGAATACAATATTTTCCTTTGGGTTTTAATCCTTGACCTGAGTAGGTTCAACTAAGGTATAATTAATCAGTTACATTAGCATTTTTCAACTCTAACATTTCTAACATTGACATCAAAGGAAATTTACATTAATGCCTCTGTTTTTTCAAAGTTTAGTAGTATTCAGAAATTAGTATATTGAGCTTTGTTGCTTTTGAAGCTGGTGGGCTGATGATTTATTTCTCTAATTCATATGAAATAGTGAATTTTTTACTCACTGAGAACTAGAGCAAACCAGAAGCACTATACTTTAGAATGCTAAATTTGATATTGCTCAGCCACTACAGAACTCAAAATGTACTTAAATCTATTAAAAGAAAAAATCTTGTCATAGCCTGGGGTCTATATTTTTTCCATCATTTTTCAGAAAATTGCAATGCAGAGTTGACAGTGTGTACCTACTATTATCGTCCTGGTTCCAAATACTATTCACCTATAGTAGGAAACTTAAGCTGCTTTTGTTGCTTTAAAAAAATAAAAAATTGCTTTTTTTTTTTTTTCATAGGTATATTTTCACCTCGTTTTATTAGAAGAAAAGGAAAAAAATAAGTAGAAATGACTTTTTTTTTTTTTTTTTTTTTTTTTTTTTTTTTTTTATTACAAAAATTCCAGTAGTGCAACTAATATGAAGCTTTGTACTGTTCTTTAAGATCAGTTGACGGGATTTAAGCCAGATACTGAAAATCTTATTCTGTCTTTTGTTACCTGATCAACTCTTTCAACCTGCATGTACATATTGTGTTGATGTGGGAAGTTTTTGGTAGGAAGGAGCTGCAATTGTGGCCTCTGTGAGCAGACCCCAGCACTGCTCCATGTCAGATCAGAGTTCCATCTCCTTCAAAAGGGAGCCATGAGTAATGCTGGATACGTGCCTCTGGGAGAGCACATTTAAAAATGTAAAAATCTACTACACAACAGCAACAAGGGAGAGAGGAGTGAGCAATGTGAGGGAAACAGCTCAAGGTCAGCACAGGTCTACGTATTCCATGAGACTGCATATGTAGAAGGAGTATGCAACAGGATCTGATGACAGCAAAAACAGAAGCAAAAACTATGCTTATGGTAAAGCTCTACTAAGTAGTACCATGAAGTTTATATTAACTTAGTAACATCCTGGGTTTAACACTACACATTATTTTTCATTAGTTATTGGGATTTTGTGTACTGTAAGTGAATGTTTCTGTAGCATTATTAGAAATTATTAAATAATATAGTTCTTGATAAGGAATTCCTCAATGTATTAAGAGGTAAAGGTTAAAGTCTATTCTCAATTTTATTATGTTTTCACTACGCATTCAGAAATAAATTTTTCCGTGAATCTTAGGGTAGAAAGTGTCAATTAAAACAATTTTTTCTAATGCAGCACCAAATGATCATCAGTAATTTGTTCATGTTAATGTCCTGATGGACAATTACTGTTGCTGTAAGCTTTTTCATTTATTACAGATATACTTTTACATAAATGTAGCTATAAAGTACTGTTGTAGCAACACTTATATTGTATGTGTGTTAAAAGAATAACTTCCCCAAACAAAAACTTTTAAAATCTTGAACAGTAAAATAAATTGCACAGCATACAATCAGATTGATTAACTTCCTGTAAGATAATATTCCCTTTAATTTATTGCCTAAAATTTAGTCTAATAAAGCACAAGCCTGTGCTTATAGCCATAAATTATATGAACATCTGTTTTGTACTGAATGACCTTGTAGGATATTTCATATAGCTTTGAGTAATAACCAGTATGTACTTTAAGACAGCAAGGACAAACAAAGTGCATAGAAGAAGTTGATGATGACAATGTAATTTATAAACGTTGTGCATGAGTTATGTGGAGTGCACACACAATGATGGCATTGTAATGTCTGCTTATAGGACATATTTAACAAATCATTGTTCATTCAGTTGAATGCAAGTTGAAGGGAAAACTGCTGACATTACAGCTGAAGAGCTTTGGGAGGGATAAATGGGATAAGATGTTCAAAGACAACCCAACTCAATAATGAGTGAAAGTCATAATGTCCTGCAGTTTTTTACTTGCCTACACAGAAAAACAATGCATTTTATTGAGGTCTTAATAAACTGAACCAGTCAGGACTGATATTAAAGAGACTTTTTATCCATACCCTCCAATCATTTATGACAGCAAGTGAAGGAATGATCTAATTCATTTCTTATTTTAAGAAAGCATATTGGATATTTTTGACTATTGGCGCTTCTGTATTGTGATTTCCTAGTACCAGAAACATCAGAGGAAAACTAAAGTTTTATATTTCTTTTGAGCTTTTTCTTTTTCTGTTTGTTTGGGTTTTTTTTTTTTTTTCAAGAAATACGAGTAGCAATTCTTTTATCACTAATGGCTATTATGATATATTCCAAAACTGAAATAGTGGGTCCACATTGTTACAGCTTTGTGTATCCCTGTTAGTGTTTTTTTCTTTGAAGGAAATATGACTAAGTGATATAGTGGGCTAAGTTCATCCTGACCAATCCTGTGAATACTATTTACATATATTATTTCTTTTAGCTTGCTTTGTTATGTTGAACAACACAGCTGTTCATATAGAACTTCTCCTTAAGTAAAATAGGTGATCAAATACAGTAGAGAGGAAATGCAAAAAGACTGTTTCTCTTTTGCTATGTGTAATTAAAAAATCACCAATCATAAATTAAAGTGTGGTAATGATTAATATGTTTTTAATTATTTGAGGTAAAATCAGGAAAGATATTCCCTCCAAAAGGATAGTAGAATATAAAATGCTGAGACATAGAATCAGCCTAGCAAAAACAAGGTAAATATTGCTTCCTCTCCTGCATTATTAACATGCATTTCTAATGTCAGTAATTTACCTCCCGAATATCCATCTATGAAGCACTGAACACAACTTCAAAACTGTGTTTTGTAACTGTTACATGTCTTTGGTGATAATCTGTTGTAAATATACCAATACCTTTCAATAATTATGCATTCTTTCAAATGCAGTAAAATTAAGATTAATGTTTTACAATAATTTCTGAAGCAGGATTGAAGCAACTGTTTCTTTAAGAAGTGGTTTTTCAAAAATTTTTGCATTAATTTTTCATTGGGTCTCTGAAAAGAAAGAGAATACATTCAAATACTAATAAATATTTTCTGATCATTTTAATATCACGTCTACTCTTGAAACCTCCTCTAAAGGGGTTATGATGTCGTGATATATGTTTTTATGATTTTAAGCTTATAAATTTGCCGAGAGCACAAGTCTGCTGTTTGGCTTCCACTACAATACATGGGGAGATAAAGTGAGTACTAAAGGAGTCAGAAAACAACATTTAACCAAAATATGCCATCAAGGAAAAGCATTCATCATGCCAATTCTGAACTCTGTTGAAATTTGTAATGGTGAATAAAAAAGAAATACATATATCTCTCTCATATATCCTGCTTTTAATTATGCCAGAAAGATTTTGTAATTTGCTTTGAAGAATTTTAAACATTTTTTCCTTTTCTCTTCTTTCATCCCACCTTCCTTTTCTCCCCAGGAGTAAAAGAAGTTGTTTTCAATGGATGCTGCTGTTACTATCATAGGTGTGACTAGAGAACAAAAAAAAAAAAAAAAAAGAAGGAATAATATAATTAATGTTCATTTAAGCTAAATTTCTGAGGTCTTCTCAAGAATTACTAAGACAAAATAACTTGGAGAGTTTCAGATCATCTCATTTCATTGATCTCTGATTTTGTTCCCTAACTGACAAGCAAGATGAAGTATTTATTTTGTTTTATCCCTTAAGTCTTATCTTTTTATTCTGACTGCCATCCTGAAGGATGGTGAGAAAATACTTGTTCTCAGCCGTATGTATATATATATTTATTCATATATAAACGTGTCTTATTTGTTTATATGTCTTGTTTGTGAATATGTGTATGTGCACATCTCCATCAACAAGAATGTTCTTAAGAAATAAATAGGCTATATAAACTGAAATTTTCTTGATGAGTTTGCAATATAGCCATTGCTCAGCAGTGCAATGAACAGGCTGTCACAGCAAGCTAACCTTTCTCCCTTGTTGTTGGTATGGATACAGCATTTCACACACTGCAGAGGCTCTTTCATTTAAATTCCCTTCAATTGCTGCCTTACCATATGTTAAGCCAATGAGGCGTATGATACCTCCTAGCTTTTCAGATGCTATTACATGGATAATAAAATTTAGTTGTAAAAAGACAGATATATAATACAAATGTAGATATTTATATTAAGTCTGCAATTCTTTTTTTCCTGTTAAAACAGAAATTCCTGAAGAATTTATGAAGTTTGATTAACCCACTACCTTAGAAAATTAAAAGAATAAAATGGCAAGTGAGCTCAGTCATTTCCAAAGTCTACCAGCATTCAATTATGGAAGTGTGGAATATGTATGAATGATGGCATGGTAATTTGGATCTAAAGTTGCTTGCCACTAATTGTTTAAACTACACTTGACAGTGATTATTTTAACCTTTTTAACATTTTGCATTATATTTCCATATCTGTTATGCAACATGCTATCTTCTCATAGTAAATGGATCTCATTTCTTTAATATATATATATATGTTCTTTTCTTTCTATTAAGAATTCCTTTAATGTATTTAAATAAATGATTTCTTAACTTTTCCATTCTTATTGAGTACAGGTAATTCAATTATTTCAACGGACAGCTGAAATTACAAGCATTTTCTTTTTTAAGGGCATTTTTTTAGCATAGGATTCAAAGTCTCACAAGAAACCTTATGCAAATTTCTATCAACATACTAAAATGGACTTTTCAAAGCTAGTGTGTTGATTCTTTTAAATGTTGGTTATTTTAAAAAGAAAGCTCTAACTGGCAAACATCAATCAGATATGATTAGACATTGAGGAGATCAGATAAAGTGGAAACTGAGAAAGAAAAATAAAAAGCTCTGAAACTGTGGCAAGTGCATTATATTTTGAGTGACTTTTTTCCTGGTGGATATTGGATCCTAAAATCTACTTATGTTATATACCAACAGTGCAACTAAAAAAATATTTTGCTATTGATGTAAGAATAATTACAAGGCAAAACTACAATAAATTCCACTGAGATATCACCCTTTCCCAGCTAATGGATCATTGTAAAATACCTTGATTTGAATCTTAAACAAGTACTAAAAAAAGAACCCATGAATGGGAGAGAATATTTATTATGTAACTAATGGGTAGATGTTACTGGTTCCGATGATTATCTTAAAAGAATTTGTCTTGTTTCTGTTCTACAGTAAGGATGTTGAGACCTAGTCTCCCTTCCTCTCCAGAAAATGTATTTAATGTAACTAAACACTGAAATATAGTCTGAAATATTGCATACAGATTGAGTGG
>JAOWBP010001582.1:90645-111633 GCA_028571105.1 Tragopan temminckii | reverse complement strand
GGCTGTGGATGCCCCATCCCTGGAGGCATTCAAGGTCAGGCTGGATGTGGCTCTGGGCAGCCTGGTCTGGTGGTTGGTGCCCCTGCACATAGCAGGGGGTTGAAACTAGGTGATCTTTGTGGTCCTTTTCAACCCAGGCCATTTTATGAATATTCTGCTGCTACAAAAAAACAACATAGGATTGTGTTGTGAAGAAGTGTAAGTATGATCTTTAAAATTACTGATATATTTATACTAATTTTTTTCAACAGCTTTGCATGTGGTTACTTAGCTGTCAATAATGAACTTTTAAAATGTTATTTCATTAAAACTAGGTAGCCCATTAAAGATGATTTTGCTAATACTAATAAAACCACAGACCTTGTACAGCCCAAACATTGCAGGCTTTCTGCACTTTCTTGGACCTGTATTAGCTTGAACTCATTCTAGTTTGTTTTAAAACTGAGAGCAATTATCTGCCCATCAGACTGTCAAACAGATTTTGCCTAACTTGTTCTAGCTTAGCTCTGTGAACATAATTTATGTTAACAATTTAGCAAACTCATGTACCTGCTGATTGACCTTACACTTTGTAAAGCAATTTCAGTAATTAATGAGGAAGCTTGTCATAGGACTATGGAATCATTAAAGTTGGAAAAGACCTCTAAAATCATCTAGGGAGCAGTTTGATTAACCCACCCTACCATGTCCAGTAACCATGTCACCCAGTGCTACATCTGCCCATTTCCTGACCACCTCCAGGGACGGTGACTCCACCACTCCCTGGGCAGCCTGTGCCAGTGCCTCACCACTCTTGCTGAGAAGAAATTTTTCTCAATACCCAGTCTGAACCTTCCCTGGCACAACTTCCGGCCATTCCCTCTCATCCTATCATTATTACCTGGAAAAAGAGGCTGACCCCCTTTCCTGTAATAGATCTTTTGGTCTACAAGTGGACTAATAACAACTGCACTGTATTTCAATTAATTTGTAAAAGATTTACTATACCGACAATAAATCCTTACATCTGTGTACGATGTATTCCGTCTTAGGCCATAGCAAAATTTTTAAAAAAGAGTAAAATTTAGGAACAGACTCCAATCGATACTTGAGCCAACCTTAGATACGTTTACATGCTCTCCTATTTTATCACACTAAGGAAGACATTGCTGATCACAGAACTGTGATATATACTCGGACTGTGGTAGCATTAGAAGACAAATACTGACTGCTTCAGAAGAATGACTTTAGATAATTTCATTCAGACCAACATCATTTTGCCATTTGTACTACACTACTTCCTTGCCTGTATGGTCTTTACATTCTTTTCTTTGACACATTTGTACTTTGACTCCTCACTTCATTACAACCAATATCTTCTTTGAAACAAGAATTCATCTTTTCCCATTCTTCTCCCAGAAACTGCTACAGCTCTCAGACTTATTCAGGCATCTGATACCTCAGACTCTGTAACAGTAATCATAAAGGCTCAGTCCCAAACCCTTCATTCAGTTCAGTGGCTTGAGATCAGGTCAATAGCAAGAAAGTTATTTTTGCTTAACAACTACTTAATATGTACAGTTTATTTATTTTAAACTTCCTATTATCTATTAGTATCCATTAGCATAACGCAACAGGGAAACACTACAATTACATGTTAATTTTCAGCTTTCTCACTGGAGTGAGATGGAAATTGAAAAATAGTTGTGATTTAATTTGTAAGACATAATTACTTATCTGACTTTACAGCATTTCAGGATAAGTGCATTGTAATTACATAGGACTTAATGCCACTGTCAGAACAGTACAGGCCAGCCCCATATTGACTGCTTTTTGTGTCTTCACTTCTGCAGATATTTTTAAATGTTTGTTGCTTGTATTGATTCTGCTTGTTTTTCAATAAATTTAATTTTTACATTTACTAGGAAAGCCACGTAAGATAACCACTTACACAAATCTCCAATCTTTCATTTTTCCAAACACAAAGGAAATGAAAGAATATTTAAAATTATTGTGCAGGGTAGGATTTTGAAGACAATGAATTGAGTGACCAGAACAAGAAAGGCAGAGAAAATAAATACTGGTAATGAAAGAGAGAACTATGAAATGACATACAAGAATGATCTCTTCCAAACCATCTCAATACAAGTTCACAATTTCACTTGAATACATCACCTTTGCAAAAGCTCCACTATTAGCTACTGGTGTACAGCTGAATCACACTCTGAACTGTGAACACTAAGTAAGCAGAACATAAACTTCTCAGCCCATTTTCCAGGAAGTGTTTTTTACATTTACAATAGCTAGGAATTTCTCATTAAGCTGTCTCTGTTTGCTAATGCTAAACAGTCAAATGCCAGTCCCAGATGAACTGCTGGATAGTTGTTTAACCATGTGTTTTCTTGCTTTTTTGTTTGCTTCCTACTGAGTCCAAAGGTCTTTACTGAGAATCATACACGTGTTCCTCCCTATGAATAAAACATATAGTCACACATAAAATGCCATTTATAATGGTACACATTGCTGCACTTCATTCCCACTTTCCATCCAAACATACTCATAGAAAATAATTAAATAGCCAATTACTAACATGCAATATTTACCTACATGTGCTAGAATTTTACTCTGAAAATTTTCGACATTTTTCTTTAGCTTGAAATACCTATCATCGCCAGAACATATTGCCCAATGTACAGCACCTTGTACTATTGTTTGTTGTTTTCTTTTTTAAAGTATAGTGTATTTTTTGAAAGAAAAAAACAGATTATATAACCTGTGCTTGGCTGAAGAAATGAAAAGCTATGGGTATTCCTCCAGATGATGATGATGAATCTGAAATCACGTTTTCTCTCATGACTTCAAATGTTTGTCAAATGTCATCTCTCCTTATAATCTTTTTTTTTTTTTTTTCCTTTTTTACACTCTGATAATACACCATCTAAATTTTTTTAGTAGGAGAGAAAAATAACGTCACCACTATTCTTACCGGTAAATAACAACTATTCTTTACTGCTGGGAGAAAGTCAAACAAGATGAACCTGGGTGCATAAAACTTGTCCTCAATTATGCAAAGTCAACTGTGAGAGCTTTCCCTCCCAGAACTCTTCTAGTGGCAGGAGTCTTGTCTGTTCCTTCTAAGAAAAGCTATCTCAAAAAAAATATAAGCACATCAAGTATCTTCAGTAATTTTTTTTAAACACGTTCTTCAGCTACATACATGATCCTCATGTCTTAACCACAACCATAAAACAAATGAAGAAAATCTCAAGACATTTATTTTAGAACAGTTTCAGCATTTCAGACCTAGTTGCCTCCATTCTGGTACATCAGGAAGCAAACATAAAACATTAGACAGCAAACATAAATGAACGGTAACAGCATTATTCATTTGGGATCTAACAGCCAAGTATGGAAGAATTAACCCCAAATTCTCTATATCCTTACCTAAAAAACTGTAAATGGCTTTTTTCTAGAGCGACTCATCCTGTAACACTGAAACATTCAAGTGTAATGTATTTAAGACAGAAAAAGGAAATCCTTCAAAAAAAAAAAAAGTTTTTTAAACTGTCTATAGCACACAATTACATAAATTTATTTTTATCATTCTCCAGACCATTTTCTTAACAAAAACTTGGTTTGAATCACTAAACAAACAGCAGACTCCACACCATGCAATCAAATTTCCAGAATAAATTAACTCATACATATGAATGTCCTGAGAAGCTCAGAAAAATCAGTAATAAAGTGTTCTTGCTTTCTTTTGCTATCATGTACTTTGTTCATATTTAATCACAGCAATTATTTCTATTGTATCTAACCCTGTAATTTTATATTATATAGGATGACAGTTATTTGAGCTAAAACAATTGCTCACAATGATTTCTGTGTTTATTCTTATTGTGATTACTGTCATTTCAGCTCTCTCGCTGCAAGAGCAAAGCACTCAAAGTTACTCAGGCACAGACATTTAATAGCTAAGCTGTACTTTTCCTTGGGATTCAACCATCAAAAATGAAAATAATGTTATCTTATCCCTCTCATACTTGTCAATAAAAATTATAATAGAGCCATGAAAAAGCTACTATATTCCTTATATCTCTTTGAAGTATCAGAAATATTTATTTATTGCCAAGAAATGGCTTTTAAAGTTACCACACAGAGCTCAAACTGGGCTGAAATCAGAGAACAGTTCCTCTTTATCTACTGCCTCTCACTCCATTACATCCTTCTCAAAAAAGACGTATTTATGCTCTATGACTGAGTTAAAGATATCTACACTTATCACAACACAGGATCTCTTTGTCACTAAAAACATTAGGCTACATGTAATCCTAACAGGGCTCATAAGAATGAGAAGACTTGATGACCTTTAAGGTCTTTTCCAACCTGAGCAATTTTGTGATTCTATGCGAACCTCCCCTTGTGAGTTTAAACTAGGTCTTAATTCACTAGAGATTAAGTGTTGCACCCATATTTTATATGATATAGACACTGGTCCTGAGAACTTACATGCCAAAAAGACAATGACAGTACTTCCCAGGAAAGTGGGGAGATCCCACAGGTTCAGAGCAGTTTCAGATGTAGCTGATGCCAATGAAGTCTGCTTTGAATCTACATGAACAGCTGCATTACACGATATAAAACTAACTATACTGAAAAATCATATTTTACATGTTTAAATTGAGCACTTACAACCACAGAATCTAGCTGACCTTACTATATTCACCCTTAACTCTCAGCACTCATTTTACCCATATAAAATTGTGAATATACACCAGAGTTCACAATATATTTGAACACTAACGTAAAGAGAAAGACCTTAGAATTTATTCAGTTTCCAGACTACATGTTAATCTTAAATAATTAAGAATTTGCAGACTCTATAACCTCTCTGGGCAATCTGTTTCAGTGCTCCATCACCCTTACTGTAAAGCAGAGAAGAACCTAGCCTCATCCATTTGTCTCCCACCTCCCTTCAGATATTTATGGACATTAATTAGATCCCCCCCTCAGTCTTCTTTTCCCCAGGCTGAACAGACACAGGTTACTCAGTCTTTCCTCATACAGGAGATGCTCCAGGCTCTTTATCATCTTTGTGGCTCTCCACTGGACTCCTTCTAGGAGATTCCTCTCTTTTTTGAATTGGGAAGCCCGGAACTGGACACAGTAGCCTAACATTGGCCTCACCAGGGCAGAGTAGAGGGGGAGAATCACCTCCCTCAACCTGCTGGCCACGCTCTTTTCAATGCACCCCAGGATGTCATTAGCATTCTTGACCACAAGGGCACACTGCTGGCTCATGGTCAACCTGTTGTCCACCAAATACTATGTGGAAAACTCTGATGTCAAAATTCCAAGAGCAACGAGCTGGGAGGAGTGGCTGACAACGTATCAGAAGTCTGTGCAGCCATTCAGTGAGACCTGGACAGACTAGTGTGTTGGGTGGAGAGGAGCTTGATGAGCTTCAACAAGAGCAAGTGTAGAGTCCTGCACCTGCAGAGGAACAATTGTATGCATCAGTACAGGTTAGGGGCTGACTTGCTGGAAATGAGCTCATGAGAATGACCTGAGTGTCCTCGGCAACAAGAGGTTGACATGCTGGCTCATGCCCTTGTGGCCAAGAAGGCTAAAGGGATCTTGGGTTGCATTAAAAAGAGCGTGGCCAGCAGGTCGAGGGAGGTTATCATCTGCCCTGGTGAGGCCACTGGAGTGTTGTGCCCAGTTCTGAGTTCTGCATTTCAAAAAAGACATGGATCTCCTAGAAAGAGTCCAGCAGAGGGCCACAAAGGTGACTGGGGACCTGGAGCACCTTGTGCACAAGAAAAGGAAAGGGTTGTGGAATCTCCTTCTCTGGAGATACTTAAGACCCAGATGGACGCTCTCCTGTGTGACCTATCGCAGGTAACATGCTTTAGCAGGGAGCTGGACTTCACGATCTCCAGAGGTCCCCTCCAACCCCAACAATTCTGTGATTACATGAGTATGAATGGAAATCAAAGGTATCTGTAATAAATAGAGGTATGTACGTAGAGTTTGTCTGTACAGGGAACAGAAATAAAATGTTTAACCAAATCTGCTTATCAGAAAAACCACAGAACTCTGGCACAGTGGCTTTTTATTAACTCACTTAATGGAAGCTAAAGGGAACAGCTATAGCTGCAAGACATGCAAGCAAGCAGTACATTATTTTATCCATACTCTAAGGCATGGATTATTAAATGAGTCATAAACAAAAGGAACAAAATAAATATTTTTAAAACCCAATAGTTCTGCTCTTTCCTGGTATCTCATATATTTGAGCTGTAAAGGCAGGCCTTAATGCAAGAATTTCATTCTAAAATGTATTAGCAGATATCAGGGCTGAGAAGACATCTCTAATTTACAACATTTTCCTGGGGGCAGCATAAAACCAGTCTGGAACATCTGACAGGAGAAAACAGACTTGACATGAATCTTGAACACAACAATACAGCAGAGAGACAATCAGACTAAATTCGAGTTATCATTAAGTCCAACTGATAGGATGAAATTCCTAGAAAACTGTAAAACATCTGAACTCAGTAGTAAATCTTTTTGACCCTTTAAGTAACCACACCTGATACTGTTAAGTAAATGTCAACAATAGACGGTCAGTGAGAATTATTTATGCCACTGATTAACTAAAAAACATTTGTAACTGGCATTATTTGAGAATATATGTGCAATACAACATGTATAAGAAAATGGTTTGTTCTCAGCAAAGAACGTGGTGAGTTACATGGACAATTCTTACCAATGTTTATGGGAGATGTGTGTCAACTCAGTATTCCTAAAACACATACTGCTATGAGTTAGCAATACAATCTCATTGCTGGGCTTACTACTAATAAACTACCTAAGTGGGTCTGGAACCAATGATTTTGCTTTACTGTCCTGGCAGCCACGGCACTACTCAGACAAACATGAGGCTAATACTACAACCAGAAGTGATAATGTGGTCATAAACATAAAAGAACATCATTAAAATGGGGAAATTAATGCACTGTATTGAAAATTGTTTCTGGTTTGCAGATGTGAAAGTGACTGTGTGAGTATTGGGAAAGATTCCCTTACAGTCTGCATAAAATAAGATCCTCTTAAAGAAGAATAGAAAATTGCCTCCTACACTCAGTCTGTTTACATTACCAAAGAGGAGGCCAACAACTAACCGAAAGAAGGTTGTGGCAAGGTGAGGGTCAGCCTCTTCTCCCAGGTAACAGCGATAAGATGAGAGAAAATGGCCTCAAATTGTGCCAAGGGAGGTTCAGATGCAGTACTAGAAATATTTTTTTTTTATCAGAAAGAGTGGTCAGGCCCTATAACAGGCTTCCCCGTCACCATCTCAGAATGTGTCCCTAAACCTAGCAGAAAAAGGTAAACAGGCACAGAGACTAAAAGTTGAAGCTAGAAGAGTGTAACACAAAAGCAAGTTTTTTTAAAAAAACAACAAACCATTAATGGTAAAATAAGGCACTAGAGTTATTTTGATGGAGGTCGATATGACCGACAATTCAAGCACTTTTTGTAGCTTCAAGAGACACAACCAGTTGTAAAGGATGTTAGCTTCTTATATCAATAATACCAAAAAGAGCTATAAAGATACAAAGCCTTTCCTGAAAGACTTATTAACTCACTGAAACATGCACAAGCCCCAGAACATAAAGGACCATGGTCCCTTTTTCCTCTACTGAGCAACTGCTAGCATTGCCAAACAATCTCCAGTTACTAATGCTACCACGTCAGGCTGCTCTGACCCAGGAGGCAGGCTGTTTATCAGTGCTTCACAGTTAACTCAGCACAAAGCTGAGTACAAATTAGATCAAAGATATCCAGCTCAAAAGAGCCACAAAATTGAATTATTTTTGTTTTCATTCCTGACACTTTAACCTCTCCTTAACCTCAGTTAACTCCATTGCAATTTCCAGCTAGTCCAGCAAATATTATTTCAGATTTATTATTAAAAAAAAACCACCACACAGACATTTTAATTTAAGCAATAATATCCGAAATGATTACACAGTTTTCCTAATAGTGACAAATCAGTATACGTAGTCATGCAATCAAAACTCATTCAGGTCTCTGAGCAGTACATCAAGTGTACTAGACATTTCTACACAATACCCAACTTCAAGGTGATAATTAAGAAGCAAGATTAAAATTTTAAAACAAATCTCAAATAGAGTTAGCATGTATCACTTTACACTTAACTGAACAGTGTATTCTCTTTGCCAGGACTATATTTCTAAGCATCAAATGTTAAAATTAAACTGTTACCATATTCTCAGTGGTGCACTTGCAGCATTTTGCCTCCGTATTCTAATAAGAAATACGTTCTGTAACTATCAAATAGGGATAATTAAAGGAAACAAACCACGTAATTGCAGCTCTCTCAGCCAAACCACTTAGTCTTCATATCTGTAATATATTCTGTCAAGTTGATTACATGACACATAATAGTAATAATAATGGCTCAATCTGTGCTTTTAAGCTAATAATCCTCTAGCTCCTTGTCTGATACTACAGATGAATTATGACATACAATTAAAATACAGACAAGCATAAAATAAAGGCAAAGGCATATGAATAAAGATGAAAAAAAAAAAATCAACGAAACAGGAAGCTTACAAACAACAGGGTTCCAGGTACTAGATGAAGAGTGGACTAACACCAGAAGAGTGAAAAAAGCACTAGCTTATGGAAGATATGGAAGCTATGGAAGAAATGGAGCATCTGGACTAAGTCCTGCAAAGATAATGGGATCTAGAGGAGGCTATACAGAAAGAAACATGACAAGAAGACAGGATTTCTGCTACCCTACAGCATGAGAAGCAGCATTAGGATCTAGGGATGAGAGAAGGAGAGCTATCAGTGTGAGATCATGATACAAAAAAATGGATTTATTCCTACCAACAATCTGCTGGAACAATCAGACATTTTGAGATACATCTATAATAAACAAGGGGTTGACAGTTTCCAACGGGAGGACAGGACTTACCACAATGCATATGACATGGTTTATACGTGCTAATTATGCTACTGCAGAGCATGGCTTTCATTCTGTATATGGTTATATATTTTAATATTTTTGTATGTATGCATACACTATTTTATGTGTGTATATATACACATAAATATCCTAGGTTGTAGAAGTTGAAGAGCAACTAAAAAGCTAATAAATAGCTCTGTATATTCAGCCAATGTTCCTGACCTGTCACACTCACAGAAGTTTTAAAATGGTAAAAAGATGCATGGAGATCCTATTCCTTGGTGATGAACTGTCAACTTCAGTAAGTGACACGATACTTCTCTGGCAATGCAGGACAAACTCTATCTCTAGAGATACCATAAATCAGAACACTGTATGATCAATCAGATAAATATAACTTATCCTATTCTCCTTCCCTCAGCAAGCATGAGCGACGCTTTGAAGCAAAATTTGCCATGCTAAATTTATGGTGAAATACACCTGTTGAATGTTTGCTGTATGTATGTTAAACACATGCAGTTAGACTCCGAATCTATCACATGTAAGTAGATCCAACCAAATTTTTAGGATGTTACATAGCCTATAGAGCACAAGTGCACATTGCTCGAAAATCAGGAAATTATTTTCCATATTCTTCATTAACAATTTGAATTAAAATTCTGTACTGGAGTTGTTGAAGTAATTTAAAAAAACGTGTTATTTAATGAACATGAAACATTTCATATATTGTTGAAGATATTACGGCCTAAAATCACAATAAGTAAGTCACATCATATAACTTTTTCCTGAGATGTTTCTGTTCAAAAAGAAGTTTCTTATTGATTTACTTGATACTGGAATTTGTCCATTTTAGAGAAATACTTGCATAGGAGAAATTATTATAAGTTTCGGTTGCTGGGAGTCTAATAATACAAGTTAAAATGCTAACAGCACCTTTCAACACACTTCCAAAGAACAATGCATTGTCATTCATAGAATCATAGAGTATCCCAAGTTGGAAGAGACCCATCAGGATCACTGAGTCCAACTCCTGGCTCCACAGAGGACTGCCCAAAATCCAAATCCAATGTTCTGGAAGAATTCCAGCAGCTCAGGGCTGTGCCCACTGCACTGGGAGCTTGTTTCACGTCTCACTGTCCTCTGATGAAGAACCTCATGTATTTCTATCTTTTCCCTCCAAATTACCTTCCTAAATTTCTCTTCCTAGTGCCCCTTCCAGCAGATATTATAGTAGTCCAGAGTTAAGCATTCAGGCTAAACAGTTAATGCGGAACAAAAAGCACAATATCTTATCCCACTGTTTTTAATGCAGTGGAAACACCCGGCTCTTCAGTCTGTCCATAAGAAATATTTTAAGAAAAAATTGTATTAATGCAATCATTATTCAAACCACCAGCCTTCTTTCAAAACTGGCTGACAAGTCTGAAATTAGCCTAACTCTGAGCACAGTGTTGGACTAGAGTGATTCTCAAGGGCTCCTTCCAACCTTAATTTCATCTGCTATTCTATGATTTCAAAAGCAACTTATCAGGGGCACATAATGAAGGAACAATTGTATGCACTTAATTCCTCAGGAAGCTGACTTCATACTAACTAGTCTTCAGCAGTGGAAATTACATTTCAAACTAATGTCCATGTCTGCAGCTAGATCTTCTAATTTGACACGTTTTCCTTGAAAACACCTAATTCTTTTTTATTGAATGGTTTTACAGAGTAAAGGCACAAGATAAAATAAAAATAGGTCATTAGAGGTGAGATAAGGGCCTCTATAGAAAGTAAGAGCTTAGCAGTTTACCCGTCCTGGATTCTTCTTTGCAACACAAAACAAAAGTTAGATTTAGTGCACCCTTCTACTTCTTCCTCATTTTTAGAAGCTGCTAATGCAGAGGAATATAGTATCTGATACTTTAAGTTGAATGCAACTGGCAGAAAGTCTTTTAAATCATTCCTGCAAACCATTCACATTCACAAGATTGCAATGTTCAGAATTCAAGGAAAAAAAAAGAAAGATGCTAAATGGAAACAGATGTTTTATGAAGATAATTTAAATATTGATTCTTACACTAAAAAGCTAGTTATCCTTTCAAAACACAAGCACAAGTATTTGCAGATCTAAATATGCAGCTTTCTGCAATCTTTTACTTACCACACGTCATGTTACTGTGACTGTCTTACCTGGTTTTCAAGTTCCACAAAATCACAAAATCAAACAAAACAAAAAATCCACCAAGCATCCAACATTCCATTAAGGAGGGTTTCCTCTCCCATCCTTGGAAAAGTTGAATTTCCTTCTTTACAGCCTGTCAAACTGATACACAAGAAGTGTATCACTTCTAGGAAGCCATTACTCAATCGTGCAGAAGGAACTCAAAGGCACAAACAAAACTCTCCAAACATGTTTTTAAATTAAACGTATCCCATTTTCCTTCTTAGTGGATAATATCAACAAATATTCCACATCATCACGGCAATCACAGTATAACTTCTCTTATGTTCAGAGCATAGCATTGTAATCAGAGATTTATCTTCTTTATCCAGAAAGAGCACACCAGTTCATCTATTAACTGCACTGCAGTGGTATAATGACACACATGTGCATCATGCAGCTGAAAAAGACCACAGACCACTGAAATAATTCAAGAAAAATAACAGGTACAGCTGTTTAACCCAGCTCTCATTCTAAACAGGTATTGGATAACATGCAATAGATTATATTTATTTTATATGGAATTTTCATTTATTCACTTGAAATGAATTTTTTTTTCTTTAAAAACATTATATATATACTGATTCGGAAGAGGTTCTTCAAAGTCAACTTCTTCATATAAATACGTTTTCCTTGTCCTTGAAAGCCTTTCATTTATGAATTACCTGCCTGGACAGAATCTGCTGGATTTAGAACATACTGGCAGAATGCAAGAATGCATAATCAATTTTTGTATTCCACTTAACTTTGCTCAGGCTAATTACGTAATTGTTTCCATTAGTAATACGCTTCAAATGAAATAAAAATGAATACAAAAATACCAACAAGCAATTAAAAGTTAAATTACTGTGTAACACACATGGCGTTCCAGATAATGAGAGGCCCTACTTGACAAGTTGTGGTAGTCCTACATAATTGACTGTGAGTGTCAAGAGTCTCATAATGTCCAAGAACTATAACCAAAATGGTAATTTGTGCAATTTGTTCACTTGCTTCATACCACACATTTACAAAACATGCATTCTAAGGTACTTGAGAGAAAACAAAGCAAAGAAAATCAATCTCTGTCCTGAAAGCTAACCAAGTTAATTTGAGTCAAACTACAAAATGCCAGTTTGCCATCTTGCGTTTCAGTCTTTGTGAGAAATGCTCTGTATAAACAATTACACATCCACACTACTACTTGTCCTATATTAAGTAATTTTGTTTCTGTAACTTGAGATTCATTATATCTATCAAACTGGTATACAGAAATTTCGTAGATCATCACACTGAAAATAAGAGAATATTTGCTAAGAGAATTCTAAAATTCACTTAGTCCAGAGAAATACAATGAAACCATACATACTGTCCTACTTTCGTATCACAAATTGCCTCTTCCCCTTCCCTTTTTTTCCATGAGACACAGTAAAACAACACATTCCCTATGGTTAGGGATCCCAACGTTTCCAATTACTGAACATACAGATAGCAACTTCAGCAGGTCATACACTTCATGTGATTCAGTTGGAGGACAAAGATATAAAAGTTAAAAAAAGAAAAATCTAAAGATTATTGTTAGTCTTACTGTGAGTCCTCATTGCTGCCCTAATATGGAAAATTCCTCTACACCTGTCTTTAATATTAAACAGAGCTTTCCAGCACAAACATACTTCTGACATGCTTTTCATTTAAGTACTCTTCTGAAGTCTCTCTGAAACACTGCTCCAAAAACCTGCCAAGATGGCACACAGCTTAAGGCACCTCAAACTGAATGCAGAATCAAAGCACTCAGTATTACGAAACAGCACAAAGGTGAGATAAGGCAAACTAATTAACTAATTAATACTGATTAACAGCTCCATTCCAAAATTCACAGAAGAACATCGTTCAGCACCCTCTAGTGCTGTAGGCACCCAGTCAGCAGGTGGTCCATGCTCAGCCATTTTGTCAAAAATGCCCTCTGATGGCGGGGGTATCAGTAGGTATGTTCAGCTGAAACACTGTGGTACACATAAAACTTCAAAAGGAGCCTGTTGCAATTTTCAAATGTATAATTAAGAAGGGATGGCCTGATACTGTAGGGTTATTTGGTTATGTAGACTTCGTTCTACCAGAGAAACACACTGCTAATGAGCTACCAGTCTGCAGGGCAGTAACGTGATTTAGTGTAATTTTTACTGAAGAAATATAGCCTTGATAACCTTACCAGAAAAGCCCATGAGAAATGAAAAAATGATTTAATTCCGAAGAAAAATAATTTAATAATGAGGGAGACCTCACTGCAGCCTTCCAGTACTTGAAGGGAGTGTATAAACAGGAGGGGGAATGGCTGTTTACGAGGGTGGATAGAGATAGTACAAGAGGGAATGGTTTTAAACTAAGATGGGAAGTTTAGGTTAGATATTAGGAGGAAGTTTTTCATACAGAAGGTGGCGACGCACTGGAACAGGTTGGCCAAGGAGGCTGTGGATGCCCCATCCCTGGAGGCATTCAAGGCCAGGCTGGATGTGGCTCTGGGCAGCCTGGTCTGGTGACTGGCGACCCTTCACACGGCAGGGGGGTTGAATCTAGGTGATCATTGTGGTCCTTCTCAACCCAGGCCATTCTATGATTCTATGATAATTTATATTTTGCAGCGTTGCAGAACAGCGTCAGTCAGTAATTACTGCAAGTCAAAACACAATACACCCCAACATTTGCTGAGTCAAACAATATGCAACATATTTAAATACAGTGTGGGGTCTTGTGCTGATCAGTGACTTCAATCTGCTCTTTTCTGAAGAAATGCCAGAGCCAGAATGAGGAAGAGATGGAACTGCATGCCAGAGTAGGATGGAGAGAAAAGTATGATATCTGTGTTTCTAAGTAGCAAGTTGTTAAATTGAATCATGTATGATAAAACTACACTCTAAAGATAATCCTGTTCTTCCCTCTGTCTCCTGAACTGCAGAATACAGCTCATCTGGTTCCATAAAGGTATAAAGGTGTGGGGGCCACAGTGCATATCAGGTTTAGGAACATGCCTGGTTAGGAGGGGAGGGGAGGGGAGGGAAAATACAGAAGAAAGAAAAAACATTGAGGATGCTTTTAGGCCAAATTAATTCACTAAGACATTACACAGTGCAATCCTATGAGCAGTTGTGCCAGCATGGCAACAGCACTGCAGATGGCTATACTGAGTACAGGTATTAGCAGGGAGAAATCCATACACTGCACTTGCAGTTAAGGGAATTACTTGTCAATCAGCAGTCTCGTGTATTATCCTACCAATTTAGAAGTTCACTCCTGTGAGCAAAAAAGTCTACAGCCCTACAAATTTGCAATGCGCATACATACTGCTTTAAAGCCAATAAGCAATTTAAAAAAATTAATGCTAAAGCACTGATTCAGAAGTATTTGTTACCATTGCTCCATGTTCAAGCGTCTCCCAAAGTCTGCAGCTTAATACTCTAACATTCGGAATTGTTCAGATTTTTCTGTTGCACACTAAGAGGAAAGGACAGCAAACAGATGAATCCTTCAACATTACATAGAAAACAGAAGGATTAAAAAGTGAATGTGATATTACTTGGTAAGTATTACTTGCTGTAATACCTCACTCAGGCCAGCAGATTAAGCATAACATGGCATCCTATTACTTTTGTTATTCCAATTAACACAATACATCTTTACAACTCTGTGCTACTACATATCAAAAGTGAAAGCTTTTATGAAAACAGTGGGGAGATTTTAACATCATCAACCCCCTCTGAATTGGGTGCTTGGAAAGAAGAGTGCTTTCTAGCTTGTCTTTTTTTACTCCATCTCAAGGAATTTTTGGATCTTAAGGAAATTTCAAGTCTGCTGGACTGCTGGATGTAAAATGCACAGGGTGCATGTGTAGAAATTGCCACTCCACTCAGTGAGCGTGTCAGATCAGTGGCTCGTGTATGACATTGAAGAATGCACTCCATAAATTAAATTTCCTTATGAGTCATACCATGCATAAATATAATGGGTCAAAATAATGGAGAGATAAGAAGTAATGAATTTATTACACTTTTGATCAGCAGTTCCTGCTAAAGTACTAAAGCAAATACATATTTTTTTATTGGGATAGATATTTCATGTTACTGCTTCATTATATTTATAAACATGCAAATAGAAAATACAAAATAGAATAAGAAAAAAAAGTAGGCATGATTACTTTTAAAATTATTGCTAGATATGGAAGACAGAATTGAACTGCCTACAACTGAGCATAATAGTCAGCTTTGTTTCTCCGTCTTCCCGAGAAAGATTCACCATAATAAATGTTGACACATTTCTCACCCACATTCCTTCTATAGATCAAAGAAAGAAGCATTTCTTTGGCCCAATCCAGCTCTTCCAGGAGCGAGTATGAAAACAGATGAACAGTGCCCCCCTTGCTTATAAGGAGTCTTGCTAGGATGGCTATTCCAGGTGCAAAGGCCCTGGCAGTCTGCCCATAGAAGCTATGGTCCCTTCCATCTGTGGAGGTGCCCAAGGCCAGGCTGGATGGGGCCCTTGGCAGTCTGGTCTGGTGGGGTGAACCAGCTCATGGCAGGGGGTTGGAACTGAATGGTCTTTGACATCCCTGCCAGCCTAAACCACCCTATGATTCTGTATTAAAACAGATCTATTTGCATCTCAGCCATTAGTCACCTAAAACTTTCAGAGCACAGACTGCCACTTAGTTTTACCTTGCGAACAGCATTATGGATCTTCAACCTGCACTTAGCACTGCTTCTGTAGCATAGGTAACTAAAAATGTTTGAACTTAGTAAGCATATACAGATCTTAAATCTCTCCATTTTACCTATGGTGCACCTACTCTAAGTATTTTTTGGCACAATGTGTTAAACAGTGTAACAGATCTGGCAAATACCATGTTCTCCTCTGTCTAATTGTTCAGCAGCAAGTAGAGTTAAAATTGGGAAATATTTAGACAAGCACAACTGATAAACTGAACTGAATAATGAATTTATTCTCTTGGTAAAATTACACAGCAAGCTTAGGCTAATTTTTTTTTTTAATGGAAAGCAGCTCACTAATAGCTCAGCTCACACTCAGCTGGATCAGCCATTCAAATTCGTTTCATTTCAATCTAGCAATCAAAACAGCTGATGATTCTACTAATAATTCAGCATCCATATTCAAATGTGTTATTTCTTCATTTTAACAGGAGCGCCATGGCTTAGAGAATACAGCCCTGAAAAATATATCTTTATTTCTTGTGCAGATGACAGATGCTATTACTTCTCAGCTCCAGGTTTCTCCATTCTATTTGCTGATGCTCTTCAGCAGCTCTTCTCAATTCACAAAACAATTATTTCATTACTATCTTGTAAGTAATAAATCAAAAGTAACTTAGTCTTTAAAAGCTAAGTACTGCTTAGATTGTTCTTCTCTATTTTATTCCTTTCTCAATAATTCATTTCTTTGTAATTCTTCCAACACCTCCAGCAAGCAGTTTCATCTTTAGTACCCTTCTGGCAGGAAACAAAAGATTAAGACTTGGCTAGACAGTGGATAATAGATTTACATTCATTAAAAATCTCACATTCTTGCTCTATCCTAAAATTTATTTATCACAATTTCCACTGAGACATATCAACAGAAGTGAATATGCTTGTTGTTATTTAGCATCAATATTGAGTCATGCCTGGCAGTTGAAGCGGATGATCTCTAGATCTTCTCTCAATCACAGAGTGCTCAGCATGTTCTGAAGTTACTCACAGAAGGGAAAAGACTAGTTAGGCTCAACAAAACCTCTCCATACTTTCCCCTTACAGAATTACTATGATCTTAGTGTCAGGTAAGCACAGAAGACTGAAATACTTCTATGATATAACTGCATTTCATTTCAAGCTATTCGCTAAACAGGATTCATTTGGGTAGAACATTTTTGTCCTGTTCTCTCCGTCAAAAGGTAGAAACTTCATCAGTTCTAAAGACATTAACAGAATTATAAAGCTGTTAAAAATTCAGCCAGGATACTCCAGATTCTTCAGAAGTAAACTAGAAGGCTTCACACTCATATGGTCAGTCCCAGTGTGCAGTAACAGCATCCCCAATAACATAAGAAACTCAGCTGAACCACAGCAAAGTTTGACCACAAAGCCCAGCTATAATCCAAGCAGATACAGCACGCGCAGATCCAAACTATTTCTGTGGTGCATTTGAAGAGGTGAAATCACCAGGAGAACTTTCATATTATAAAAATTCCACCCCAACAAATATTTCAAAGTACTGAAGAGATAACTTCAAATACCAGGAGCACAAACTAAAATCTGTGAGAAAAATAAATGAAAAGCATTTACACTTCAAATAAAATTACAAATGCAGCAGCAACAGCATCTAATGAAACTACAAGGATGTAGTTGTATAACCTGAGTATGATCAGACAGATTTTTTGTCTTTCTTATGTCATACAAGAAGGCTTTCTGAACCATCCAGGATGAGCTGAGCTGACTCACCAAAGGACAGCAGCTGGCAAAGCTCCACTCAGGGCTGCAGTGCAGGCAGCTGCTGGAGATCCTCAGGCACTGCCCGGAGGTTTCCAATACTCATAACCTTCCAGCCACAGCCTGAGGGCAATCCACACATCACTGCGCCTCCATACTTCTCTGTGCTTTCCAGATCCTGAGCTGGCTCTCATCCCATTACCTCTTTTTGTATTTGTTCGCAGTTTCTGACTTCACCCCACCACAGTGATGTTCAGCCCAGCTTTCATTTGTACTTCTGCCTTCCTATCCACAGCATCAAATCCCACCTGCCTCAAGCAGCTAATACAAAAGACCAAACTAAGTTTGCAGCTCTGCTCTGGACTTTGACCTGAAGTTTACTTCATCCCTCCAGTCCCAGCCAGTGCACAAGGTACTCATCCAAGTTTGTAAAACAAGGGCTTAGTATTACCATTTATGAAGTACAGCAAGATCCTTCAACTTGCAACAATTTTCATGGCGCAGGAAGAGATCCACATCTCTTGCAAATGAAATTGAGAGAAGCATTCAATATCAAATGAAGTGGAAATCTACCTCTCCTCTCATTTTTCTTTTATTTCAAAAGTATATAACTTGCATTTCTACCCAAACAATCATTTGCACTGTGTTCTCATTCAAAAAACACAAATAAGGGATTATAACTAAAGGAAAATCATGTTCTTGGCAGCCCAGCACTCTCCCAGCAAAAATACCCCTTAGTTTTTTCTCTTACCTTGAATGATACTGTCAAAGTATTGAAAACTCTGGTAGGAACAGATATGATATTTCAGATAGCTACAGCAATCACTGGTTATAAATCTATTTGTAACTTACTTCCCTTCTAATGTGGTAAAAATAATAACCTTTTAAACAGCTTTAATTACCAATTTTGTCTCGAAAGGGAGTCGAGGTGATCTCACTGCTCCTCAGGACCTGCTCAGTTCACAGAATGAGCTACAGCAGAGTGACCTACAGCCAACCTGCAGTCAGGTGCATTCCTCCCCTTGGGCCAGGCTCAAAGGTTTAGCTCAGATGAGTGACATTAGGGGTGAAGAGTATTTTCCATAGCGTGCTTTGGATAAGGTGTCTTTTGTGAAACACTAGCAGAGGAAGCAGAACATACAATTTAGAAACACAAAGCAAGTTTGTGACCATCTTCTTGTAGTACAAGGTGTCAAAAAGTGAACAACTAAACAACGAAAAACAATAGCCAGGGTACATGGTTTTTCGCATTCACATTGCTCCTCCAGTCAATTGTTGTCCTTCCTTCTAACAAACCTTTCCAGACCAAAGAGAACAACTCCAGAGTATGCATTTTCCTAGCAAATGTTATGATACACTGCAGTAATAAAACCATGACCTCATAGATTTCTGAGAAATGAAAAAAAAACAAAAACCTAGGAATAATGAAAGTGATTTTTCAAATAACCTCTTAACGTGCTATTAGTAACATGGCTAATATCTTTCTAAATAGAAAACTTCTTTAAGCAGGCAGAGTCTTTTTCATCAATGTGCGACCTCTGAACGGTCCAGACATTACAACATATTTTGTCACTGATACAAAAATATTTCTCTTTTAAAACTCAATTTCAAAGTTTTCAGATTTTATTTTTATATAGAAGCACTTTCTGATCCATTTTAGTAACCGTGCTCTGCATTTAGTGATTTGAAGCACTGTGTAAGTCAGTTCTGGTTTATAACCAAAATTCAATGAAAATGCAATTCAGTGAAAAATGGCAAACACAGATGAGTGTAAAATTGGGAGATTACACACAACATTATTGGAGGAAAAAGTATTACAGGTACTAGCCTGCACAGAACCTGTATAAGCCACTTGGCCAAAAATGAAATGATAATTAGGATAAACACAACTGACTATACAATAGCTTTGCAAAAATTAAACATTTAAGACATTTCTATGCCTTGCAGTAAATGATTTAATACCTGTCTGCAGCAGGCCCACTTACAGACTGGCATCACAGATAAGCTGCATTGACACAAATTAGGTCCAATTTTGCATAATTAAAAAAAATAGATATGTAGCACTCACTTTGTATTAAATCATTTTAAATATCTATTATGTCTTCAAAAAAAACCATTATTACATGTTGTCTTGTAATGAAACAAATATCTGAAAAAACACAACGGACAACTGTCTGAAAATAAAAAGAAGAGAAGAAGGATAGATACCAACACACTTCTGGGAGAAAGGGACACATTACAGTCCATGTTCTATTGGATTTTTTCTGTCCCAATTTACCCACTTGTAGTTAATTATATCTAATAGGCAACTGGTCCATTTTCAAAACAAGCACAAACTACCCATCCCACTCTGATTTGCTTCCATGTCTTTTCACCTTTCACAGATTCCTCTTCCAGCATTTCAAGCTATTTTATTTCCTTTTCCTACTTCAGTTCCTCGGAGATTACACGGACTACACTCTGCCTCAGGAAGATCTGCACTCCCTTATGCAAGAAATCACTTCACATATTTTTTCTTTTGTTTTTTCTTTAATATAGTAGATACGATTTCAGAGCAGCACGTTATGAGATCGATGGTATTTCTCTTTGCTTACTTCAGTAATTAAATTGCACCAACATTACACAGTTCCTTTAACAGGCCTGTTTCTAAGACAGTCTCACTGGATGTTCAAGCTCCTTAGACAACAGGTAATTATTTACTGCTGCCCAGCCCATTAACCACTGCTTAGCATTCACCACAGAATCAAAGACTAAATTTATCTTTTCTATCAATACTTTCCTCCACGAATAAGCAATGTTTAGCATGTTTAGCTTAACTGGAGCTTTTCATTCTTTTTAAATAGCTGTTTTTAGTAAAAATGGTGGAGTCAAGAATTTTCACTGGAAACAACTTTTGATAACGCTTCTGAGAAAAGGTGTGAATGTTACTGAGCGCTTTTGATGAGAGCTGTAAAGAAAGACCTCACTTCCTCCTCAGTTTATATCCTTCAGGAATATGACATGGCTGAGACCATGCTCACCTCTCAGTGAGCATTACTGACTGCTACTGCCGTCCCCAGCACTCCATCTAGCTGTGAGAAACACGGAGAGGCAACAGGAGGGATGGAAAGAGAAGGGGGTGAAAATAACAGTCCACAGAAGAGAGAGTAAAAGATATTGAGGGCAGAGATGGCAGCGCTCTGAAGTAGTTTAGCATCTCAAATAAGTGGCCCTCCATGTAAACACTCTGAGCAGACATCTAGGGAAGTCATCCTGTCCCCGTACTCGGCACTGGTGAGGCCTCACCTGGAGTACTGTGTTCAGTTTTGGGCACCTCAGTACAGAAAGGACACTGAGGTGCTGGAGCAGGT
>JAOWBP010001582.1:0-25750 GCA_028571105.1 Tragopan temminckii | reverse complement strand
GGAATCACTGAATAATATAATGGTTTGGGTTGGAAGGGGCCTCAAAGCCCACCCAGCCCCAACCCCTGCCATGGGCTGGCTGCCCTCCACCAGCTCAGGCTGCCCAGGGCCCATCCAACCTGGCCTTGAGCACCTCCAGGGATGGGGCATCACAGCTCTCTGGGCAGCTGTGCCACGGCCTCACCGCTATCTGAGTAAATTATTTCTTCCTAACTTCTAACCTGAATGTCCCCTCTTTTAGTTAAAACTATTCCCCCTGTCCTATCCATCCAGTTTATTTTAAACATGTGAAAAATAAGCAACATTTTTATGCCTTGATCTTGGAATTAGTTTCCATTCAGCAACTAGATGTAATTATGCCAACTCACACCTCGCAGAGAAGTTACAGACACTCTCAGGCTTGTAAGGCATGGTTGGCTTACCATTTAATAAACAGTACAAATCCCATTATGTATTTTTTATCCCGGTGCATTGCTGGCTACAGAATATGGAAGACATTTCTAAGCAGAGAGAAAATAGCTTAAATATTCCTATGTAGAACTCAAACAATTGAGTTGAGATCCAACAGTGCAAGACACTAAAAGCGTATATTTTAATATAAGCCCGTAGTGGTTCCACAGCATATCTTTGGGTACTTTTCTGGAAGAAAATTATTTAGAAGTTCCAATTGCATTTGCTTAAGTGAGTGACATTTGCTTAAAAAAACATAAGTTTGCATTTATTTAAAGACTTATTCTCTTGTTCCTAATGTTTTGTATTAATGTTCAGCCATGGCTAGGCCAGTTTCTTCAATCCCTATGGGAGGAAGATATAACTAAACAATAAATAGGGCTTTTTAGTGTTAGCTGCTAGGCCCGCTTGTAAATGTTCTGCTCCTTGAGGAGTTCATTGTTAAGGAATGCTGCTAATGAAATACTGTAATTGCTCCCATTACAGGAGTAAACAGTACAAATTAGAGCAAAATGGCAAATGTGTCATGTGGAGGAAAACAGCTGCTAACAGTGTTGCTCTACAGTAACATTTGGTGACAGCAGTAAGCAAGTTGCTGAGGGCCCAATTCCCTTGTCAGCTAACCACTGTAATTGCAGTGGTACCGTAAGTGTAAACGCAAGTTTATCCCAAAGTGATAATGGGATGCAGGTGGTGAACCGCAACAAAATTTTCCCAAGTCAATAGAGGATGTTTCACTTTTTTCCTGATGCTATTTTTTTCTTCACGGACTGGGGACAGGGGAGCCAGTGGGACATCTGGGCTGCTAGCAATTATGGGACAAACTTACCATTTAATGTCACTCACAAACTCATCAAGTTTGATCATAAACTAGTTTGAATTCTCCTCCCTATTCCTATGGGAGGAATGCTTCATTAGGCTGAGCGGGAAGACATTTAAAATCTACATCTGGTATGGTTTTGTGAAAAATGTCAGAACTTGGCAAATTGAGTGACCTGCTCTTGTTCATACAGTAGTGCTTCATTAAACTATTGGGAACGGAGAGAAAATGAAGGAGTTGTGACAGATAAACAGCAGTTTTCAGGGTGATGCACTCTCTTGTTATCTCAAAAATGCTTTACAAAACTTCAGTAACCAAGAAAATCTTGCTTCATGTGGGAGGGCATGGAAGCACTGCACATCAACTCAAGGATCTTCAGCTGAAAGTGTCTAAGAAGATCCTGAGATTTTCCAAGGATCTGAACCCTTAAATAAATCAGTGAAGAGGGTTGATCTCTTCAATCAATTAAATCAGCAAAAATAGATACAGGAACATTACCCACAGTAAGATAACAACAATTTTTAAATTTCGTACTTAGTGTGCTAGAAGAATGTCGATTACTTCATTAAGAAAATGTCTTTTGTTAGTTGGTTTGTGGTTTGTTTCTTTGTTTCTTTGCTTGAAAGTAAGGCAGAAGAATTCAAAATATCTCTTCCATAGTTCATAGAATCATAGAATTGTTTGAGTTGGAAGGGACTCTTAAAGGCCATCGAGTCCAACTCCCCTGCAATGAACAGAGACACCTACAGCTCTGTCTGGTGCTCAGAGCCCCATACAGCCTGACATTGGATGCCTCCAGAGACGGGGCATCAACCACCTCCCTGGGCAGCCTGTGCCAGTGCCTCACCACCCCCAGCATAAAAGTTTGTAAATAGTTGTGAAGACAGTGAATTTTTGGAAATAATTTTTCCTGACTCTGAATTCCACTAACTTCACACATTTTTCTCTTATAGTAATATAAGGGACTCTGTGGGTGCCTTTCACGTGCACAGGTGCGCAATGCAAGAAGTTATACAGACTATTTCGCATGATCAGATTCTGCCTGCAGAGTACTTCTGAGTGGCTCCTATTTGAAATATCAAAAGCATCAATCCAGTATTTATTGACTAACAAGAAACACAAGTTTGTCTCATCCCTGCGCATTCGTGTAGTACCTACCTCCTGTAGTACTTTTAAGCAGAAGTGTGGTTTATCATTACATTGTCACTGGAACAGATCATTAAATAGAAAAATGGCTATTAATTAATTTTCAATAGAAAGCCTCAATTTTTCAAACATATAAAGCCTCAAAACTTATGCTTCCTCCTCAGTTTGCTTCGCTCTCACAGAACTATGTACCCAGGGCTGCAGAAGAACTACAGCACTCTCTGTGCAAAGATATTTTTTCATCGAATTCTTTCTCTGCGTGCACATCCTCACACTGGGAGAGAATGTTTAGTCATTTAGTAATTAAGCTCAGTTATTTCTGTGATTTCAATTAACCTACAGTTGTCATGTCCTCACATCCAAATTCAGCTTCACTAAAAATATTTGTCCTCAGTTGACTGCTAAAAGAAACAGATGGATGAATTTAAATCATTTAAAAACAAATAAAATAAAAGATATATGTTTTTGAGAAAAAAAAATATTTTTTTATCAGTCACCTTTTTTAACTATTGTGTCTGAAATATCCTCTGAGAGATTTTGTATGATAAGATGTGTGCATGTTCGCATGTGTCCATGCCTGAAGTCTTCCCTGTACAGATCAGTTGTTATCTGCAAGAACCAGCTGTTAATTGACTGAGTTTCAAACATAATAGATTAGTTAAGCGTTGAGGAATGATCACAGGGACTGTCCAGCCTTCACACATTCAATTAATTTGCAATTTATATAACATATGCTCCAGCACAAACAACCAGTTTAAATCAGTGTTATGACTGGGCTACTGGTGCTTTAATCAACTAATTTTAGACTTAGACTTTGTTTTCACATGCTACTCTTGTGTAAAGAATCTTCATAAAAGGGACAAACCCATGCTAACTTTCCTTGGATGATCATGGAAACATTCAATCATTACGGTTGGAAAAGACCTCTGAGATCATCTTGTCCAACCATCAATCCATCCCCACCGTGCCCACTCACCATGGCCACATCACCACATTTCTTAAACACCTCCATGGATGGTGACTGCACCACCTCCCTGGGCAGCCTGTGCCAATGTCTCACCACTCTCTCTGAGAAAAAATTTGTCCTAATATCCAACATGAACCTCTCCTGGTGCAACATGAGGCCATTCTCTCTTGTCCTGTCACTGCTACCTGGGAGAAGAGGCCGACCCCCACCTCACCACAAGTTCCTTTCACCGTGTTGTAGAGAGCAATAATGTCTCCCCTGAGCCTTCTCTTCTCCAGACTGAACAATCCCAGTTCCCTCAGCCACTCCCCATAAGTCCTGTGCTCCAGAGCCCTCACAGCTTCATTGACCTTCTCCAGACACACTCCAGGGCCTCGATGTCTTTCTTGTAGTGAGGGGCCCAAAACTGTATACATTTCTCAAGGTGTGGCCTCACAAGTGCTGAGTACAGATCTGCCTCTCAGACCCCTCATCGTATCCCCCTCAGCTTGGTGTCATCTGCAAACTTACTGAGAGTGCACTCAGTCCTCTCAGCCAGATCAGCAGTAATGATAGTAAGCAGCGATGGCCCCAGTACTGACCCCTGGGAGTGACGTTTTATGCTACTCCTACAACACTGCAACACTATTTAAATATGGAGAAATGCCACCACTTGTAACCCTCTTTTTCCCAAGTGATCCTGAATGTTTAGGGGTGGAGGTCCCAGGAGGAAACCTCTCCTGCCACCCTCTTCCTGTGTTCTCCTGTAGAGAAGAACTTCTTCAAGAACTGCAAGTCTGGTAAATCTGACACAGAAAAAAAAAAGATTCCCCAGTGGGTTTTTCAGAAAATGAAATGTCCAAGTCTGTTCTCAATAGGAGGATTCATCATTCAAAATTAAATGGGCCAAAATGAATTCTGTGTGTATGACAGACAAGGTTATTTAATGTTTAGTGAACTTGTTGCCCACCAACAGAAGATCTGCAGTAGATGGGTCTTGGGAACCTAAGTTCTTGCTTCTGTACTGTGACTTAATTTGGAGTTGAAGAGGATGAAGGGAACAAGTCAGAGATTACTGACATCATGCTGTAGCATGCTATGCTACTCAGTATTACATTTGAAAACTAGTTAGAAATAGTCCAAACACTCCTTAGAATGTAGGCGAAAGGCTATTTGAACATAAAATAACTTTTAAAATATATTTTTCTAGATATGTGTGAAACTGGAAGCAAGTACTTATATAGCTTGTGTATTTTAATTCTGGTTGGTTCTCTCCATTCTTATGGAAAGCAGTGCATTTATTAAAATATCTGCCATATAGTATACATCTCTCTGCCCATGAGGAATGCATTTTTCACTAAATATATTGTAATTCCTGTTTACTTTCACAAAATAAGCCATATTATTTTGCTGCACAGGCTTAAGACTGAAATATGTTCATTGGAGTCCCCTTGGGAATAAAGGAATGGAAAGTTAATATCACTAATTGTGTTTCTGAATGTATCTTGTAGTAGTCGAATGGGCTGTAAAGAATTACAACTGCTCTGTAGGAGAGCTGTACAAAAATAAAATCCTATTGACCAAAGCCAACACTTGTCTACTGCAGATGAATGCAGAAATTTGATAGTGGCAGTATCATTTCCTTCCCAGCTATTCTTCCTGCTGCTTAAACATATCAGTTCAAATTACTTCTCTAACTGTCCCACTTCAGGAAAAAAATAATCTTTACTCCAACTACTTAATGACCATATTTAGATGTAAAGAAATTACACTGAGATAGAGAAGACCTGTGTTAACTGTGGAAAGACTGCCAGCACCCGAGTGACGTACAGGAAGGACGAGCCCAGTCTGCACACAGTCCTGTGCTTTTCACCGTGGTGACCTGAGGCTGCCTTGGGCATCTCAAAATGCTGCGAGCTCCCATTTAGCTCTTAGCAAATTGTTCTTACCACAAGTCATTGTGCAAGTAATTCTGTGGAAGTGTAAGGAAAGCACTCTGACAACTCACATTTCCGGCCAGTGTGGCACGAGGGCAGTCTGTGTACCAATGGACCCACTCTGTGGTCAGCATGACATCTTCTGTTCTTTGTGTCAGCTCGGGGCAGTGGTTACCAAGGTCTTGCAAAGCCAAAACCAAAATCACTTCCCAGCCTGTCCATTAAGGGACTTCAGTTTCTCATGACAGAACCAATATCCCATCAGCAGAAGTCCCTTTGCTTGTCTGAACAATGACATCAGTTGTTTTGTTCAGTTCCTTTGAACGTCACAGCCCTTTTTAGCGTTGCCTCCTACATGACAGACAATTGCCAGCAATCACATTAGCCTCCTTAGCACAGCTGTAAAATGTCAGCTGGGTAAGATTTTGTGTCTGTAGGCAGCAGGAGCTGTTAACCTCCATGCTCTCTGCTGCACTTGCTTCCCACAGCTGCAGTTATTCACTTCTGGCTCAAAGTCCCACAAAGATTTCTGTAAGCAAATAAATAAATAATCTCAACAAATTATGCAATATGATAGAGAGGGGTGCAACAGATCATTATGAGTTAGGGATGAATTACACAGAGAAAAAGTACCAGTACGACTGTCCTGGTCAGACTTAGACATGTTAGAAAAAGAAAAACTAAAATTTTTGAACAAATGTAAGAATAGTCCAACCTTACTTACTCTGCGTAGCACAAAAAGCAAAGGCAAATTTGTTGTAGTTTATTTTTTCACCTGGGCTTGGCTAGATAGGTCTACTGCTGTTTCTGTGGGACGCCATCCCGGAGTGGACTGCCACAAGCACCTGATTACTTCGGCCAATAGTCTGGTTTTGATGTTTCTTCTTCCACTAAAAATCTTCTAATATTTTATCTGATATCAGTTCTGAAAATAAATTATCTTGCAGATTATTGGAAGATAAATGCAGTGAAGATAAGTACAATATTTCTGGATGAAAATCTGTGATCATGTTCATACAAAGAATAATGAGGTTCATCTAATACATAGTAACTCCATCTTTTTAATTTTCAAAGTTCTCTTTTTCCCATTTATTATCCTAACGAAACTGTTTAAGAATCTTCATTTTCAGACTGGAACCAATAGAAATAGAAATATCAATTTCAATCTTAACTAAACTCACCCAATTAGCTCGTTAGATTAATAAGAACTTCTAAATCAGTTCCCATTACAACGTGGTGGGACCTGACTCTCCCAGGATCAATGACTGTTTTTTGATTTTCGGTAACCAGTGTCTCAACATCAAATGCCATCCAGGGAAGACTGTGCCAAGTCCAAAACAGTATGGTGCAGATGGAGAGCTTGCCTAAAGCTGTGTGGACTTTGCCTGGGGTCAAGGCTACTCATTTAATCACGTGGATGTCACCTCACCGTTCAGTCTGGATGGCAGTGAGATTATAGTCTTAGGGCTTCAGCTTTATTCACAACCTGAGGACACATTTGATGTGCAATTTTGTTAGTATTTGGAAAAAAACCTTCAGGAATAGAATCTACAAATCACAAAGTGTGATAAAACTGCCAAGTTAAGCTTGCATTTTCAGTTTTGGAAGCCTGCAATGCTTAGCTGCTTTTATTTTCAAACTCACTCCTCGTTCAGACATTCTGTAGAGCAGAGAGAAATATTTGGGTTATGTTTGGAGAACTGGCTCTAAGCCCAGGAGTGCTACATAATCTAAATAAAACATTTATAGTAGCATCCTCTATTTTCACTCATTAAATGTATCATTTATGAATAAAGCTAGGTAGCAATCACCTCTCATCTTGTTTTCAGTGAAGTTTCAAGGATCAGACTGTGTGCCAATGGAAGGCGCCATTCATCCTACTGAAGCAACTGGATCTGCACTAATGTACATCTGCTGCTTTCATCCATTTGTGGAAGTACAGCAATTTGCTAGATGTATCTCTGGCTGATGGTACAAGTCTTTTATGAACTAGCCCAGCTGGTATTATTTCTTCCTTGTGATCTCTTATTTTTAGATCAATACAGTGAGTACCATTAAGTAGTCTCTCATTTTAGGCTTTTATGCACCATTATATTACTTTTAAGTTGTCATCATGATGACATTACAGGTACCACGACGGACACATCAGGCACCAATTAAGATTTAAAAGCTAATCATTATCTAAAAATGTAGATGATTAGAATTGCCTGAGAATAATACTCTCAGGGCATCTCTTGACACGTGTAGGCTTTTTAGTCTAGTGGCAGAGGACCTTATCCTTGGGCTCTCCAGCTCCTTGAGTGCAGCTGGAAGTCAGAAGGACATTCCAGTTTTGAAAGTGTCAGTGACCACTGGAAATGCCAGATCCCTGTTATCTAACTGAAAGCAGGATGGAGATTCCTTCTGAGCAATGTTTATCACGCAGTGATTGGATACATCACTCCTGCCTGAAACAAAAATCTTAGAGAAATATCTGGAACAAAAATCACAGCAGGTAGAAGACCCGGAGGTACACACTGAGACTTACGGCTTTTATATCAGCAGACCAACAAAGCCTGGGGCCTAACAGCAACTCCAGACAATAAGGATAGAACAGATTCCTACGAATGATCCCAAGTCTAACTGTGCTACGAAATCTTGGTGACAGTGAAAATGACTTCAGCCCCTTCAGGCAGAATGACAGAAGTGAAAGATAATGTTTACATCAGATATTTGGTTTCTGAACAAGTCAGTATTTGTTGAATTCATCTCCTTTTTATTTTTTTCCCCTCTTACTCTCTTTTCCGATAATTTTAACTCATTGGAATCATAGAATCATAGAATCACCAAGATCATCCGATCCAATTGTGGACTGGGTAGAAGGAAAAGCCAACACTTTTCTTTTTCTGACTAAAAGATCCAATGAAATTAAGCTGCCCAGGATTTTTTCGTGATCTTTTTTCTGCTTTTTCTCATTTTTTTCCTCTATCTAATTTTATCCTCTCGGTATTTGGAGGAGTTCTATTTGCCTCTTGCCAAGCTGTTTTCTCTGTTTTCTTTCAAGTTAAAAAGTGCAAAAAAGAAAACCAAAAACTTCTATAGTTTCATTCTATTGCAACTTATGCCAGAAGAGGGGTAGAGAAAGAAAATGGTATCCAAACTTTTAAAACTTCTAACCCTGTCTGTTTTTTAGAAGATGAAAGAATACCTCTGTGGGGGTTTTTTTGTTATTTCCTTTTTTTTTCATTTAAGAGATTTAGAAGTGGGACTGAGGAGAGATAAAGCATCCTGAGTCAAAGGAATCCAGCTGAGAATTTCTGTGTGAAATAGCCTGACATAGGGATTCTTTGCAGTATTTTTTTCTCTGGCTAGAATAATACCTATAAATTCTCTTGCTGCTAAATAAAGATACATCACTCTGCAAAAGCATTTGCATGAGCAGAAAATAGCCGATATTGTGCTTAATTGCAGTTTCAGCATTTAATCTCAGAAGAAATTCTTAGATACGCGGTTTGGGCATGAATCCCTATTGAAGTCAAATAACATAAATTTCATTTCTAAGATTCCCAAGCTGTAACATAGGTGTTTCTCATATTCATTCATTGTTAAGTCAACTCAAAACCTTTTCAGCCCTATGAGCTGGAACTGGCAGATGATTAATAGGTCTAGAATAGCAGTAAGTCATACAGTAAGTATCTAGGCATCTTAGGCTATTCCTGAAAACAGATGAATTATTCTTTCCAGAAAATAAATCTACAGCAGGAAATTTCTAAGTTTGTGTGTATATACGAAGAAAGTTCTCCTCTGACAGGAAAATTCTTTCCTTGGCAAAGAAAGACAGAAAATACCGGGCTGTCCTTCCTTACTGAATGGTGCTCAGTAGCTGCTTGTTACAGGTCGTGTTTTCAAAGCTATGAAGTGCATAATTTTGTAAGACAGCAAGACCCAGGTTCTGCTGATCTGTGAGAAAACAGCCTGCCAAAACCCAGGGTAAGAACTGGATATTGCCATTATCCAGTCACCCTCAGTTTGCCTCGTTCTGTTTCAGCAGTCAGTCCTGGAGATAGCAGGGTACACCATTTCACTCTGCATTAGGCTGTGATGTTGCTATTACTCTGCTTATCACCTACTTACAGGCTATACTGAGCAACTGAGGAGGCACAGTGTCTTCCTCTTTTGCTCCTAAGTTGTTGTAGCAGTAAAATGTCGGATACTTCAAGACTTCGTCTTTCATCACCTTGTCTCATTCTTCTAACTCCTTAAGAGCACTTTATAGAATCAGAGAATCACAGAATGGTTTGGGTTGGAGGAGACGTTAAGGATTATTCAGCTCCAACACTTGCCATGGGCTGGTTGCCCCCCACCAGCTCAGGCTGCCCAGGGCCCATCCAACCTGGCCTTGAGCACCTCCAGGGATGGGGCACCACAGCTCTCTGGGCAGCTGTGCCAATGTCCCAGCCGAGTGAAAAAGCCTCGCAAAATACAAGAGGTGGATAAGAATTTTTATGCTGTTTTATACAGATGTTAGGCAGTACACAGAGCAGTAAGCATCACGGCACATCTTATTTTGAGGAGAGGTCGACAAGAGTGGCAAAAGTTCTTCATTTTTCCACCAAAGAGCACTTCAAGAACCCATATTTCCAAATGAAGCATGAGGAGGCAGGAAAGGAGGCAGAGAAGTCACCAGAAATCTGCTGAATTAAGAAAAATGTATCTGCTACTGATGCTACACTACAAATAATATCATGTATCAAATTGATGAATGAACGAAGATACAGAAAAGTGTAATTAAATCAATGATTGCAATAATATACAAGGAGAAATAATTATGTTTCAAGCAGACTGCAATAAATGACAAAGGAGGGCTTTAATTTATCACCTTTTTTGCTTAAATAACAGTCAAATGATGCCTAGGAAAAACTCTAAATGCCTTAACACGTAACTAAGCTTACACAAATCGAATTCTATTCACCAATCAGCAAGAAATATTCATGTAAGAGGAATGCTTCGATACAGTGGGCATGGTGCTGATGGGTTGATGATTGGACTAGGTGATCTTAGAGTTCTTTTCCAACCTTAATGATTCTGTGATTCTATCATTCTGTAATATGGCATTCCTTCAAAAACTCACAAGCCCTAGGAAAAAAAGCCAAAAGAAAAAGAACTTACAAAAATCCAAGAGGTAAATAAATAGATGGACACACCATTCAGTTATACCTATGTTTGTAACAGGTCTTTGGGATGGAGATCTGGTGTGTCACCTGTTGTAATGTAGAAGAAAAGAACAGGAATAGCAGCGATGTTCAGGATTGTGAGCTACTTGCTCTGAGATTCTTCATCGTAACAGCTTTTTTGTGAAAAATGCTCAGGGAAATGAAGGAGTGGGCATCTTACTCCAGCTTCTCTTTTTGATTGGGTTTCTTCCTGCTTCAGGTTCTTCACAGAGCCTTTGGGAGCTTATGGGATGTAGAGTGAGTGAGTGCCTGAGGGAGCTGCCAGGAGTGCTGGTTTGCAGTCACTTTCCTTCCCTGAAGCTTTTTTAAAGTAAATACTTCCAAAATTATATACATTTAATGTAATAAAGCACAGATTTATTTGTGGTTAGTAACTTTTGTACTACAAGGTACCTGTTGCACTACTTACTGTTAACTCTAAATGGCTTATCACTGCTTTGAGACAGGGCTATGGGTAATGTTTGTATGTGTGAGAAAAACTGTTCTTGATCTTCATTGACACACTGGGTTTTTTTGGCCTAAAACACATATTTAAAATTGCATGAGTCACAATTTATTTTAATCTTTGGCAAATGTGGGAAATATGTCACGAGCCTTTGGCACAACTATCACAGCCAAGAGTGTCAGAGTTTTTAACTTGCCTAGGACTTTACATTACCTTAATGGAGGATTTATTAAAGGTTTAATACATGGTTAATTGTTACAAACATATTACAGGTGTAAATCAAGCACAGGCACATCAAAAGTGTTTATATCATGTAGTCATGGACAAGCTGTTCACCTATTAGATTTACAAAATTTTCTTTTGGCTGAGATAGCCATTTGTTAGGACAATTAAGTATTAATACAAGAAGCATTAACAACATTAGTGTAAAACCAGAGAGTCAAGGAATCATTAACATTCGAAAAGATCTCTAAGATGATCTATTCCAACCATCAACTCATCCCCACCATGCCCTATCACCACATCCCTCAGTGCCACATCTCCACTGCTCCCGAACACCTGCAGGGATGGTGCCTGCACCACCTCCCTGGGCAGCCCGTGCCAGTGCCTCAACACTCTTTCTGAGAAGAGAATCTTCCTAGTAACCAACCTGAACCCCCGCTGAAATGCAAGGTGTTGGAGTGGCATATGGAATCTAACTTCAGAAAGAGCAAAGATTTTCACAAATTGACCTGTTGAATAAAGCAGTAGAAAATCTCTCTGGGAACTGCTGATTTTGTCCATCAGGACACTGCTGTCCTGCTTTCCAAGAGCTAGGTGGAATGTACAAGCAGCAGAATGCATGAAACAAACACCCAGAGCAGCTGATGCTGTGGCTCTTTCCATTTACAGCACAATGAACTTTTCAATGAAAAATAAGTCTGTCTTTTTAAAAGCTATTCTTTATCCTGTCAAGAAAATGAGGGTCAACTAATTAGCAATGGCAGACATCTCCAAGAAGATGAGACTAATATTTGAGTCCTGTTTTCAGATGAGTGTCTGAGGAAGCTTGAAAATGCCTACAGTGTTTCTGTTAGCATAATCTTAGAACAAAGACGACAAGAAGAGCAGCTTCCATTGCAGCTCTTGCAGTGAGCCATGAGAATTCCATGAGAATTCCACAGCTACAGTTGCTGTGCGGGAGATGGAGATGGGGAAAGTCTCGGCCACCACTGGACCTGCTCAAGTTTACAGCTAAGAATGAAAACAGCTCTAACTCCAACAAATGAAAACTGGCTCCGTCTCAGAAATGTTAACTTCCTGGCTATTTTGTATTTACCTCAACATCCAGAATTCAAAACAAATCATTTGTACTGAAAACAGGCAAAACTAAACTAAAAACAAAAATATTACTCCAAGGCATTAAATTCTTGAGAACATGGGTTTGAATTAGAGTCAGTCTGGTCTCATATATAGTGTCAGTAGTGGAAATCTCACCGCTTGTGAAATACATTATGCACCTTCCAATTTTTCAAATCAGCAGAACCCCGGTGCTCGTCTGATCTAACCTCCTACCCATCGCATTCACAATTTATTATTTTTCTTAAAAGCCATTTCTTTGTTGTGAGGACTATTTCACTTCCATTCCTTCATCAATAATAAACAGAAGACTGTAATATCACTAAAATTAAAAATACCTAGTGTGTGTGATAGAGCAGACCTGTCTGGATTCTCAGTGAACGTGCTTGCCCGGTGCTGCCTGCACACCCGTGCAGTGGGCTCTGCTGCCATCAAGTGGAAATCTGCACAGACACTAAGGTCCAGATTCCATAAACCTTGCTCATCCCATGCCAGTGGCCCTGAGAATAGAAAACCTGCACTAGAATGCACTCAGCAACCTTTGTTGCAGATGGCAAATACAGCTGAGAATGACATCCACAGAGGAAAATGTTCAAGTCAGTGGGATCATTCCTCTGTATGTGTAAGTGTGTGTGTATGTGTGTGTGTATGTGTAACCTCCTATGGATTGAGATGTCCCAGTGTCAGCCCAGGAGCAGCTGTGGGGTGAGGGTGACAGTGAGGGCAGCACACTGCCCATTGCAGGGATGTCCCACAGCATTCAGCCAGACCTGAGTAAGGATGGGGACAGTGAACAGGGTCACTTACAGCCCAGGGATGGCTGGACAAGTCCACAGTGACATGCAGGTCTCAGTCTGGCAGTAATTAATGTCACACTTCTCATTAACCCGATCAAACAACAGAAGTACAGGCTAGTTCCAGTGATGCCTTCCAATCATTGTTGCTGAAGTCAAACCGCTTTACAGCAATGTGTGTGTTCGTAGGCACTCAAACTGGCAGTATAATGTGTTCCCCTTTGCTTTCTATCCCTCTGTTCTTGGAGAAGTTGTGACGCCCCATCCCTGGAGGTGCCCATAGGACTTGCTATCCACTTTGTATTAGCTCTTGCTTAGAATGACAATGCCTTTTTGGACAGCTTTTAAAAGTGTAAAGCTTTGTAGGTATGAGACAGATAGTTTCAAAGTAGAGTATTTAACAATATACAACAGTTCATTCTGAAAATGTTAAAATGAAACTTTTTTGTCATTTCCACATTTTAGTCTCCTTTTTTTTCCAGTCTCAGTTATTAATCAGATCTGATGTGACTTCACCATTTTCTTAACTGAAATTTCCACTTTTGGTGAAGTTACTGATTCTCAGAGAAGAAAATGGTCTGTATCCACCACCTACTGGATCTGCCTCATGTTATTCTTCATCCTGGCAAAAAAAGATAATTGGTACAAGTTTCTGCAAAATGAGGAGTAAAACAGAGATGGTGAACTGGGTTCAGTTGTTCTCTAATTCACTCAGTACAAAAGCCAGGAGGGACACATTTGTAGAAAAGAAACCTTTGAAGAGAATTATAACTTAGTCTTCATCACAGGCTCAGGAATTCCCCAGGCTGCAAACTATTGAAGGCCAGAAGCATATTTTGGCAAATTATCATTGTGTGCTTCCTCCATTCCCTGTGGATGTACTGCTGTAAATTTTATGAGGAAGGATCCTGAGCTCTGTGGACCTTTGCTCTGACCAATTCATCAGTCCTGCAAATAGTGCAAAGAGACAAAATCAATTAAAGAACCAAACTTGGCTGCTCTGCTGTGTTTCAACGGTATAAGTGCTGTTACAAATGTCTGCTTGATGTCTGCAATATTCTTTTGAGTTCCTTCTGAAAAGCAAGTAGCTGCCCTTCTGGGAGGCTCTAACAACCCAGATATTGTCTGCTTTATTTTCCTCATGATACCCTGATGATAGGTTGCCCTATCAAGTTGTTTACCATAGTAGTCTATTTTATTTCCTTTTGTCTTTGTAGAGATTCAGATTGATTGAAAATGTGGCATCAATAAATAAGCAAAAGGCAACCTTCTTCAAGCAAAAGAACAGATGTGGAGGGGAGAAAAACCAACATAACCCCATTTTGACGTTAACTCAATTGCTTTAAGCCCATCAAACACCAACAGTCTGTATTTCCCATTACTCTGTACAAACATTTTGCACAGCATAGGAGTGAAGCTGCTCCAAACTCAGTCTAGGTTTCAGTGCATCCTTTATACGTAGGATGGGCTGGCAGCATTATTCTGCTTTCACTTCTAAGATTAGAGGAACAATTAAACTGACTGAACTTTTTTTGAAGCCTCAGTCTTTTAGATGGATTCTTAAATGTCATGGTGAGAGCTGCTGGTTTCGTATGACTATGTAGCCTTTGAAAAGTTGTTGAAAATCTGCTTTGTGATACATAAACACCATGTGGATATTGCTGTGTTGGTGGATTTGAGGAGCCAGTATATGGAACACTGCAATAAGAGTTGGGCTGAGCAAGGGAAACCCCTGTTTTTGTAAAATGTATAACAGATACTTCATTAATTATTACTCAAAAGAGTAATTATTTTTGCCACTTTCAGGAGAATATTTCCTTTCCAAATAAAAAGCTGATAATGGTATAATGAAGTGCTGGAGTGTGTCCGGAGAAGGACAGCAATGCTGATGAGGGATCTGGAGCACAAGACTTACGGGAAGTGGCTGAGACAGCTGGGATTGTTCAGACTGGAGGAGACTCAGGGGAGACCTTATTGCTCTCTACAACACTCTGAAAGGAGGCTGTGGTGAGGTGGGGGTTGGCCTCTTCTCCCAGGTAACAGTGATAGGACAAGAGAGAATGGCCTCAGGTTGCACTAGAGGAGGTTCAGGTTGGGTATTAGGACAAATTTCTCCTCAGAAGGAGTGGTGAGGCACTGGCACGGGCTGCCCAGGGAGGTGGTGCAGTCACCATCCCTGGAGGTGTTCAAGAACCATGGAGATGTGGCACTGAGGGATATTGTGTGTGGGCATGGTGGGGGGGGGGGCTGGAGTCAGACTATATGATCTTAGAGGTCATTTCCAACCTTAATGATTCCATGATTCTATGATTCTTTTTTTTGAAGGTAGTATCAAATACTTCAAAGATTTGTATATCAATAAGCATATTAGGTACTGAAATTACTGGTTGACTCACTGTAGCTTTTTGCAGCAGGTTGCTCAGTAGTAAAATGTTAATTCTTCCATTTTAATTTTTTTCATACGTACACGCAGGTATGCAAACAGGCACACAAATACATGCATGTGCACATGTACACACTCCTACCTTGTCATTGTAACTCTTTGCAAGTCTCTCACATGGAGAGTATTGCAGCATTTCAAAAGAACCTCAGTGGATTGGACTCTATTTCCCCTTATAAAGAAGTTTTCTTTTGCCATTTACCCCAATCTGATGGTCTCTGCAAATCTGTCAAGAGGGGGACACCCTCTCACCTCCTCCAAATTGTTGGTAATAATGCCAAACAGGTCAGGTCCGGGGACTTGTTAGTGTGATCCAGAAGACACGACCTTTCAAGTCCAGTCGTACAACCAGTTTTGTACTCATGCCCATGTAGCTCTGCAGCCATGCGGGCCATAGTGACACAACTTGTTTTATTCATTTTCCCTGCATACCAACATCAAAATGCTTGTGTAACAGAAGTGTACACGGAAATGTGTACTCCCCTAGGAGATAAAGTATATTGCATTCTAAAATATGTCCTTACCAAACTGTAAGTAGTGTTATTAATGAGATGATTGTAAGAATACTGTGAGACAGAGAAAAGAAATAAAAATTCAGGTTCACACAAAAAACTAACACAAGGTGATGATCGTCATTAGTAGAGACATTGAAAGGGAAAAAAAACATGACTTAGAAAAAAAGGCAGTAAATGCTAATTCTCTGCTGCCCATCATTATTTCAGGAAAACTGGACTCTTTCCAAAAAGCAGGCAATTTGTGCTTAGCTGTGCAGCAATGAAAGAGCCATTCGGGGTCAGCAGTAACTGTAAAATAAATGGACAGCCAAGGAGTCTCTCATTACTCATTTTGACTGAAGACAGAAGAATATTTGATGATCACTTTTATACTCTGTCCCTGAAGGTAAGCACAATTAAGCCCAGCCAGAATGGTGATGGCTATTGGGATGCTGCTGAGATTCAAACACAGTGTAGAGTCCCATGGCACGTGAAGTCAAAGCCAGTAACATTGTTTTGTGGTCTAATTAAAAACAATAACAGAACTTTAATGAACACTATGTTAGTGCAATGGGAGAAATCTGTATTTAAATTTAAAAAAAAAAAAAAAAAAGCCCTAACAAGAGAAGATTGAACATTTGTGAGATCTGACAAAAGGCCCAGCTGGCCAAAGGATCAGAAGGTCAAATACATGTCACTATTGCTTTTAGTTTCCTGTAAGAATTATAAACAAAAGGGTCTCTGAGGAATTTTGTGTGAGAAAAATGGCTTTAGCAGCACCTGAACTAAAGTGAACAAAGGTATTTCAGCCTCATTCTCTGCAGCCTGAAAGAAGAAATTGCTCATTTCTCTGGGTGAAACGCATTAACCTCTAACAGGCAGTGAGTCAATAAAAGTGACTTAAGAGTCCTTTCTGGCCCCAGAGTCTGTGAATCTATGAATACCAAAACAACACCTGTGCAAAGCCAACTGCTTGTCATTCATACCAGGAGCTTCCCTGTGTCTCTTGCCCTATTAAAAGGACAATGTTCTTCTTCACTGTTTTCCCACTTGTACATCTTAAAAGAGTTTGTAATCATATGCCAGAGAGTTCGTGAGCTGTTTCCATGCTCTGGGTGACCTACTTAGATGCTGTGAACTTGGGATATGTGTGCAGAACCGTAGCTATGCTTCTACCAGCATCTGATAAACATGAGGGTAAAAATAGGCCTTGTTTTTTGTTGTTGTTTTGTGATGTTTTAACCAAATTCTACACTTCAAACTAAGGACTTCACATCAATACTGAAAGCAGGTCTGCAGCTGTCAGGAGGTGTTCAAGAAACATGTAGGTATGGCTCTTTAGTGGGCATGATGGTTGGACTAGAGGATCTTCGAGGTCTTTTTCAACCTTAATGATTCTATGATTCTATGACATAAACAGTAGCAGTGGCTGCAGAAGGTGAGACCTGGTTTTACTCACATCACAGGACAACAAAGCAAGGGCATCTTCAAACGAAACATTTCCTTGGGTAGAGTGTTTTGAGCATATACTAACAGAAAAAGTTCTTCTGTGAAGTAAGGAGCAACATGTCAGTGACCCTTAGGGAGGGTATAGGGGAAGGAATGGTTTTCAAAAAGCCAGGACAGATGAAAAGGGTGATGGGCAGAAGGGAGGAAGCTGGGACAGAGCTCTGTGCCACTGTGTCCAAAGTTCTGGCATTCTTCTGGTTTGGCACTCCCTGTTCCAGCCACGCTACTGTGTGAAACACCTCTTCTGGCCTTCTTTCCTCCTTCACCCTTGGCTTTATGGCTTTCAGAGAATAGTATTACATTAGGGAACATGCAGTGCCTCATAGCTGCCCAGAGGAGATAGGAGAGGTTTAGGCAGCCAGCAAGAACAACCCAGTTATATTTACATGAACCTGAGGCCAGTTAGCATTGCAGCATGTGTGTGGTGAAAATGTACTCTGAGCAGTGTGATTAGCGTAAGGATTACGAGCTAGCTGCCTTAGAGAATTCTTTTTTCCCTTTTCTTCTCTTGGGGATCAGCCTCTTCTCCCAGGTGACAGTGATAGGACCAGAGGGAATGGCCTCAAGTTGCAGCAGGGCAAGTTCAGCTTGGGTGTTAGCAAGAATTTCATCTCTGAAGGAGTGATGAGGCATTGGCACAGGCTGCCCACAGAGGAGGTGGAGTCACCATTCCTGGAGGAGTTAAAGAAAAGAGCAGATGTAGTACGTAGGGACATAGTTTAGTGGGCAATATTGATGGTAGATGGGCAGTTGGACTAGATGATCATAGAGATATTTTCCTACCTTTTTCATTTGCTTTTCCTGCTCCCTTTTCTCCTTTTCTGTCCTCCTTTGACTTTCTCTTTTCCCCTTTCTTAAATTTGTACTTCTTAATCTTTCCAGAAAATGGCCCTTCCCACTGAGCTGATGTCCCTCAGTTCTTTATATCATCAGTCATACCCAGAGGTACTCTCCATAAAACAGCGATGTGGATGGCTTTGGATGAGACAGCTGGGTTATCATTCACTTCAGCAATTTATTACTGGTGCCTAGGGCTTCCATATTTTAGGTTTGTAATGATTTCCTCTCAATTAATGGCTACCAGGCTTAAAAACCTTGACTCTTGTTTGTTCTTCTTTTTGCACTTAAAAACTTTCACAGAATGCTGTATCGTTATCTCTAAGCCAAACATTTTTACTTTCAAAAAACGTGGTTTTTCTGCCTCTCTCACTTTCGTCTAGCAGCCTGGAAGGGTACCTGGGGGATCATTACTGTCTCAGAAGTGCTGCCATTCTTCTCTGCAAACCGTTTTATTACCCATAATCCTTTAAGGATAAGGTTTCAGAATAATTCCTTCCAGCATCTTTAGATGATGAAAAATGCAGTGAGAGTTTTCCTTTAGTAAGTATGCCTGTAAAACTGCAATCTCAACATTTTTATAATTATCTCAAGGCTTTACAGGCAGCATGCAGTAACAGACAAGGCACCACACCATGACACAGGACTGCTGGGGTCTATTGCTGTCTGCACAACTGTTCTGTGGGTTGGGGTAAAATATTCCATCTTTGTGCCTCAGTTTCTTTATCTGTGGTAAAGAACCTCGATACCGTCTTCCCACTGTTGTATGCAAAGTACCCTGACTCTACAGACAAGTAGGGATTTGTGTATGAGAATTTTTTGTTAGATCGAGCCTTCTGACAACGAAATTTATAGAAATAAATAGGTCTTAAATTTAGACCATTGTGACATTGGCTTATTTCATTTCACAAAATCTAGGAACTTGGTAAAAGCAGAGGAGGGAGTCTGCCAGAATGGTGCCTGATCAGGTCTTTTACAAGCTCCACTCCTGATTTTCCTCCAGACAGTTTGTTCCCTTTCAAAAATACCTACGACTGCCTCTCCTCTAATTAATTCCTTATTCACCTGAAATTTCTGCTGGTAATTTTCATCTTCTCCCATATTACCATATGGTACAGGAGACCAGACAGATGACGTCTATGGCATTTCTTTTTATCTAGAAAATGAGATAGCAAAGAATAGTCAGGCTATTCAAATGCAATTTACATTCAGTAAACCTGAGCTTCAGTTTATCTCATTCTCCATTTTACAATCACCTTGGGTTTCTTTCTCCATTAAGATACGTGTCAGGGCCCCAAGGGCACTAATAGGCTTGCACAGTCCCAGTCAGACTTGCCCAAGGTCTTTGCCCACCTCTTCCAGCTCCTTCAGGAGATGCCATCCCTCTCTGTTCCCTGACAGAATAGACTAAAATTCCTCATGCTTCTGAGATCAGAGTAATGAGCCTGTACTTACATAAATAACCCTTTTAAACATCCTTAAATAACATCACTGTAGTTTTTTTTTTACTTTCCCTGACTTGAAGTCAGGGAACTTGCTGTTAGACCAATAACTTCACATATTCTCAAGTCTTTGAATCTATAATGGAACTGGGCACACTCTTCCCAATCTGAGCTCATCAATCTTTTTGAAGTGTTTGTGTGCACCTCAGTTTTAATAATTTTTATTTCTCTATTCTTCATCACAGAGCTGCCCATATGCTCAGTATCATCATCGTTGCTAAAAACTAAGTACTACAGCAACTATTAATGTTTCATCAGAAAGCATCTTTCTGCAGATCGTTATTCAGTTTGTTAAATACGTGCCTAACTAACTTGGAGGTCAGTGGGAAACTTTACGTGTTTAAATGCTTCATTATATTGGACACTTGCACACCGTCACCAAGCTCACTGTCAAAAGATTAGTGACATTCTGCACTGTAACTCACATCATGTAGTCGTCAAGCATTTCAAGGAACTGACACAGGTGTCAAGAGACACTTACTGAGGCTAAATATTGGACCTTGCATTTGAATACAGTACATTACTACAGGCAAATATTCCCATCTAGCAGCCATGCACCATATGGTTATCCAGTTTCATGCAGATTGCTAACCCCAGACTGCCTTAATGCAAATAAATCACGGCATTCTCTTAATATATCAGCTACAGCATCTGCTATCCTGCACCTGCCAGTACTGCAGCAACAGCATGATTTACGGATCTTTGGTTCAGCTCGTTACAGCACACGGACTGACAACGTGGCACCAGCAGTTCTGAGGACAGGTGGAAAGTGGCAGGGTCACAGACTTCACACATTGTTTCCTGATCATATCGGCAGTCTCTGATGGACAGTTCGTCCACCAGTCTCATCTAGAAACTAGTTACTCGTCAATATCTGTATGCTTCCTTGGGAACTGGAACAAAGCTTAACATCATCCAAAACATTTGTCCGCACTGGAGAAATGAAGAACAGTACATAGCTTTAGAAAAGCTACTACTCTTTACTTCTCTGAAAGAACGGTCAGGCAGTGGAATGGGTGCCCAGGGAGGTGGTGGAGTCACCGACCCTGGAGGTGTTCGAGGAGCACTTGGACGTTGTGTTGAGGGACATGGTTTAGTGAGAGCTATTGGTGATTGGTGGATGGTTGGACTGGATGATCTTGTAGGTCTTTTCCAACCTTGGTGTTTCTGTGATTCTGTGTGTATGGGAACTGCTGAATCACGGCCTGAACCTCTGATTGATCACCTGAGGCAAGGAATAAGTCAGCCCCAGGAGCACAGGTGAAGGCAATTCACCTGTGCTACTGGAAGGGGTGGAGCCTCACTCCACCTCTCCTAGACCCCATTTAAGAGTGGAGTAGCAGTAGGGAAGAATCTCTTTTGGGGATTGCTCTTCTTGGAATCTTATCAGTGAGCCCAGGACAAGGGCAAGCTTTCCATCCCTTCTTCTTTAGCACAATAACCTGTTTAGCCTAACTTTCCTGTTTATTTCTTAATTATGACATCCATATATCCACTGATTATACACTGTGATTCTGTGAAGTTATTTTCTTGTTTGTACTCTAACTCTTTTTTTTTATTTATTTGTAAGGTAATTTTTAAACATTTGATCTGACATAAGGCAGTGCTGAGCTCTGCTCACAGGGGCCATCCCCGCATCCTCCCACTACCAAAACTCTGCTGCATAAACTCAATACAACTGCTCAGAGAAAACATACCTTCTCTTGTTTAAGAACTAGTAATGAAATATATTCATAACTCAGTGAATAAAAATGACTGTAATCTTGTTTTTACAGTGCTCTTTCTTAAGGGTAGGAATTCTTACCCAACCATATCAATGTCATACATATGTATGTCTCTTGTGACCCTATGAACAGTGAAGGGCAATTCAGAGTTAGAGCATCTCAGAATTGATGAGGTTGGATGGGACCTCTGGAGATCATCTTGTTCAATTCTAATTCTTTACATTTTAAAAACAGATTTCAAGTGCATAAGACCTTTTAATATCCTATACCAGCAGATGATCTTTTTATACTAGATGCCCAAATTTCCTTATGTAAAAGGAGTTCAATCCCAAAACCTTTCTCAACAATAAGGAATTATCATGACTTGTTCAGATAAAACGATCTGTATGTTTTCCATAATTTGCCCTAGCTACCACCTACCAGTTAACTGTATTACCATTTATTAACAGGTAATTCTTATTGATGTCTGATCACTTCACAATGCTTACACAGAACACTAAATTTCAATTACACACCATCTGAACACCATACAAATAATTCAAGTAGCTTGAAATATACCAAGCACCTTCACAACATTTTGCTGGGAGAGTCTTCTTTTTTTGTCCTGTTATTTCATTTCAGCTTTCAGAATTACCACACTCTATGCTTGGAGGCCCATGGAACATCGTTTTCTTCATTATCATATAACTAAAACACCTTGGACAGCAAAGTGACCAGGACCAGAAATGCATTTCTGCATGGTCTTTCTTCTCTTTCATGACTAAATTGGAGCAACTGAATTTCCAGTGCCCAATAGTTTTACACATCTGTACAAGCATCTAAAAGGCATCTCTGAATATTCTATTCATACATACCAAAAATGGTATAAATGACAAATTTTTGTACTGGAGTCTTTCATTCACATCACTTTCATTGTGGATAATTGCCTGGTTTCATGCCAACTTGCCTGCTTAACTGCAGCTCTCCAAGAGAACTGAACATCAGAGGCTTCAGAATTCTCAGCTCTTGAACTCTGTTACAGGAGATTAAACATGACAACTAAATTCACTGCTTTTTTTTTTCAGAAAATTGCTGTCTAATTAAAGAGTATACACTTGAGTTGTTATTTCTACAATCAGGTTCTTAGAAATATCAGCCTGTCCCCAGAAAGATGACTTGTTGGACCTCTATTTTCAGTGCTCTCAGACTCCTTCATAGGTCACCAAGCTCTACGCTCAGGAAGAGGAATCCTTAAGATCCCTAGAGTGTATCTGCAACTGAGTACTGAGGAATTTCGGCACCATGAGAATTTTTAGGGTATTAGCTGTATGTCCCTATTAAAACAATTTTTCACACTAGTAGAATTAGCTTCTTCAGCAAGCTCCAGGAAATAGGCACCCTGCACCAACAGATGTTGCTATGTGCCTCACCAGATGGCTCACACTTCACAGAATCACAGAACCATAGGGACTGAAAGGGAGATCACTGGATGGAGATCATTGAGTCCAACCTTGCTAAACCAGGTTCCCTACAGAAAGTCACACAGGAAAGCATCCAGGTGGGTCTTGAATATCTTCAGAGAAGTAGATTCCACCACCTTTCTGGGTAGCCTATTCCAGTGCTCTGTCACCCTCACAGTAAAAATGTTCTTCCTCATGTTTGTAGGGAACTTCCTGTGTTCCAGGTTGTGCTCATTGCCCCTTGTCCTATCACAGCACACCACTGAAGAGTCTGGCCCTATCCACTTGACTCCCACACTTTAGATATTTAGAAACAGTGATGAGATCCCCTCTCAGTCTTCTCTTCTCCAGGCTGAACAGTCCCAGGTCTCTCAGCCCTTCCTCGTGCAGGAGATGCTCCAGGCCCATCATCATATTTGTGGCCTTCCACGGGACTCTCTGTAGGAGATCCCTATCTTTCCTGAGCTGGTGAGCTCTGAACTGGACACAGAACTCTAGATGTGGCCTCACCAGCACTGAACAGAATAGGAGGATCACCTCCCTCAACCTGCTGACCGCTCTTCTTTTAATGCATCCTAGTGTGCCACTGACCTTCTTGGCCATAAAGACACGCTGCTGGGTCATGGCCAACCCGTCATCCACCAGGGCACACTGATCCTTCTCTGCAGAGCTCCTCTCCAGAAGGTCATCCCCTAGCCTGTACTGATGCATGCAGTTATTCCCCCCCAATTTGCAAGACTCTACTCTTGCTCTTGTTAAACCTCATCAAGTTCTTCCCTGCCCAGGTCTTGCTGAATGGCAACACAGCCTTCTGCTATGTCAGGCACTATTCCCAAATTTGTACCATCAGCAAACTTGCTGAGGGTGGACTCTCTCCCTTCATCCAGGTCACAGATAAAGATGTTGAACAAGACAAGACCAGTACCAGCCCCTGGAGAACAGTGCTAGCTACGGGCTTCCAACCAGGCTCTGCACCCTGCTCACAAACCTCTGTGCTCTGCCAGTCATCCAGTTCTCAGCCCACATCACTAGCCATTCACCTATCTCACACTTCCTAAGCTTCATTACAAGAATGTTATGGGAAACAGTGTCAAACACCTTGCTAAAGTCAAGGTACACAACATCCACTACTCTCCTCTCAACTATCCCTCTGCACATGACATCACAGAAGGCTACCAGGTTCACTGGAGCTTTTTGTAAGTTTTTGACTACAAGATTTGTATTTTTTAGATGTGAAAAATAGCACTTAGGACACTTACGATGACTTTCGAAAAGGCCTATGGATATCTAGTTCCATTGGTTTCAAAAGTGTTTTCTCATTTCTGCATTTTGAAAAGAAATATTTGTGGTTCTTTTATTGCCTCTGTGAAAAATGTTCTGTGGCAAAGGACAACAACGCCTAGATTGCAGGTTTTTGGTCATCTCTATATGTTATAAGAATTAATGATGTTCTAAGACTGTGCTTAAGAGCCTAGAAGGCATTAAAAATGTAAAATCATTGTCAAATTGGTAGCAAATTACTAGTGTCTCCTAAAAAATGCAAGTGTAGATTGCATGAATGAATGGAAACTAGTCTTTGAGAGCACTCATAAATAGTCTCTTTAGTTACTCAACCAAATACTGCCTTGAAAAAAAACACAGTACAATCTTAGTATTTCTCTACAACTTCATAGACTGTAAATCAAGGCAGATTTGGGGCAATTCTTTGTAGCAGAAATGTACCAGTTTTGGAGAAGCTGTAATTCACAAATTTCATTTTTCTGTAAAAATCTGGCATAGACAAACTGCAATTCTCAGTCAACTGCTTCTTCCACGTGAGAAACAAAATATACTATGCCAGCCTTATGCTTTCCAGTGAAAATCCATCATTGATGCTCTTAGTTATTTAAGCATGAGTCTAAAGCCTGTTGAAGTCTGCCATTTATTTTAATAGACATTTGAACATGCTTTTCAGAATAATAAACAGATTAATAGTAAATAGAAAATACCACAAAACGCAACGGCAATCACAGAATGGCTTGGGCTGGACCTCAAGGATCATAAGCACCAACCCCCCCCACCGCAGGCAGGGCTACCACAATCTTCCTTCATTGGTTTAGATCTCCTACATTCATAAAACTGCCCTGTGATAGTTACAAACATTTCTTTGATGAATGAAACTGAATTTTATATGTAGGATATTTCAACTTGAAACACAGCAGCCTGAAAGCAAGTGGATAAAAAATGTAGCTTATCTTTTCAGTACTCTGCATGAAATAGAAAAGACAAAGAAACTGTTGTCTGTAAGAGAAAGCTAATTTTGGCTGAGCTTAAAATGTTTCTGTAGATTACTAACAATTATCTACAAACAGACTTATTTAACAAATCAATGGCTGTCAGATTCATATTCTTCAGGAAAATAATTTATGTTACCAGTTTTATTCATTTGATCATAAATTTTGTGATATTTAGTGTTTTTCTTATAGTTCCAGATGCTTGAATACAAAGTCATTCCAGTCTTCCTATGAAGACAAGTTAGGTTTCTAATCCCTAGAGTTTAGAAGAAAGGAGTGTGTCATGGGTCAAAAACTAAAGTAAAACAATAGCTGACAAAAGGATCCATTAAATCTGTAGGGATTTTCACAGAATTTCACAGAATTTCACAGAATGTCCAGGGTTGGAAGGGACCACAAGGATCATAAATCTCCAACCCCCCTGCCACGTGCAGGGCCACCGG
>JAOWBP010001577.1:1012-13234 GCA_028571105.1 Tragopan temminckii | reverse complement strand
AATGTCAGGGGGAAGTTCTTTACAGAGGGAGTGGTGAGGTACTGGAACAGGCTGCCCAGAGAGGTTGTGGATGCCCCATCCCTGGAAGTGTTCAAGGTCAGTTCGGATGGGGCTCTGGGTAGTTTGATCTAGTATTAAATGTGGAGGTTGTTGGCCCTGCATGTGTCAGGGGGGTTGGAGATTCATGATCCTTGAGGTCCCTTCCAACCCTGACCATCCTGTGATTCTGTGATTCTGTGATTCTGTGATTCTGTAATATAGAGAGCCATGCCTCCACCCCTCCTTCCTTGCCTGTCCTTCCTGAAGAGTTTGTAACCAGCCACTGCAGCTCTCCTGTCATGGCAGCGGTCCCACCATGTTTCCGTAATGGCAACTAGGTCATAGTTAGCCTGCCGCACAATGGCTTCCAACTCTTCTTGTTTGTTGCCCATGCTGTGTGCTTTGGTGTAGATGCACTTCAGCTGAGCCCCTCGCCTCACCCCTAATCCCATTGCCACTCCCCTAGGCTGATCTCTAGCGGACCTGGTTTTATTCCCTTCCCCCTTCATATCTGGTTTAAAGCCCTCTCTACAAGTCCCACAGCATTTTGAAGGCCATTGCTTTACTAATTACTGAAATCTACTGTCTCTTTTACCAGATAACCTGTAACTTAATTTTGCCCTTGCTGTAAACAGAATCTCCTCTCATTTTCCAGTTCCTCTCTGTTTGTTTTAACAGGACCTCACTGAAAGCCTTTTTAGATTCAGATCATTCACATCTCTAATCCATGTGACGTTACTACCCTGGATCACTAAATTAACAGCTTAGAACCAAGAAATGGATCTCTTTAAAGTCTAATTTCCACATCACCTACCATCTTTATCCCTTCTAATCTGCCTACAACCTGAGTCCAACATTCCACTCAGAGAAACTATACTAAGATGCCAGAGATTCCAAGCTTAGCAATGAAGTCCTTGCAACATCCTTTATAGCTCAAGGCTTTAAAGATTATGTTGTAGAAAATTTTTCTTTCTATCCATTCTGAGCATTTTACTTTTATTTTAATTTACTGTTATTCTGCTGTTTTTCTAAACTTCATTTTGTTAGTACCCTATTATATTCCTCTTTTAGCATCTTTCTTATGTCTTTATAGGGGTATAAGAACTTTTCTGTGTGGAGACAGGTTATGATTGAAGCTCATCTCATTTGTTCTATAATAGTTGCCAAGTTCAAATTTTCAGTATCGTTTGACAAATATTTAGTTCTGTTGTAACATTCATGTCTTACTTAGTCTTTATACAATGTCTTTTTAGTTGTTTGCTGGAAAGTTAGCTGTGCTTTCCATGGTCTCTTCCAAAGTCTCTCAATTCTACTGTAATGCGCAATTACTTACAATACAAAATGATTGATTATGGTGCACATCAGAATCCGTGCACTTACCAATTTCCATTCAAACAGAAGAATTCAGATACATATCATATTTTTACTACCCACACCAAAATATATAAAAAATAAAAGCTTGAGTGCCTCAAAATTCCTACCTTCTTTACCTTCTGGAGTTCCTTAATTTCTCTTTAAAGCATACAATTTCCAGTACAAATCCTTAGCAGTTTATAATGCATATGAATCCTCCTGGTTGCTCATTGCTTTGCAGTCTCAGGATGTCCCAGCATGAACCATTAGTTCCCTCTCTGCTCCTCTGTAGATGATGACTAAGTGCTTGACACAAATTCCAGTCTTCCAATCAGATGGAATCTCTAAGATTGGTGCTTCCTCCTAGATCCTGATACCTACTGCTTATTTATCTGTCTTGGTACCACACAAAAGCTCCTCTCAAAATTATTTCTTGATGCAGTTTTCCAAATAGTCTTATTATACTAAAAATCTCCAAGCACTGAAACTTGGGCTTCTAGCCCTCATAATTTCTCCCAGCATTACCACATATGCTTTATAAATTGTTTCAGGAAATAAAAGATTAAATGTATACTAGATCATTTTTCTTTTCCTTTAGTGTTTGTATTGGTTGCCAGGTGCAAGGGCCGAAATGAGGCAGGAAGAAACCATCCCCTAAGTTCCAATTTGTGATTCCTGTTCAACTTTGTCATATGCTAGCTTGGCAGTGGATTTATTTGAGACTAAGAATTGGCACTCATTTTTGTCATTTTATCTAAATCTAAAAACTGTTCGAGCATTTTTACTTATATTAATGCTTTGAGAATGAATCATGCCAAAACTTTGCTCAAGTGAGTGATTGAAGGATGTGTCCTTTTCATCACAGCTCCCTTCCATCCATGTGAATCAATGCTGTAGGAACAAGCAATCTCCTCAACTACAAAAAAAAATCATAGAATCTTAGAATCATTTGAGTTGGAAGGGACTTTTAAAGTCATATGTCCCAACTCTTCTGTAATAAAATAGAACATCTACAGCTCGACCAAGTTTCTCAGAACACAGTCCTGCCTGACTTTGGATGACAGAACATCAGTTGCCTCAGAGGGCAACCCATTCCAGGTGATTCACTACATTTATCGTAAAACACTTTTTTTCTTATATCCTGTATGAATCTCTCCTGTTTTAGTTTGTATTGTTCATTAGAAAAATAATAGGTGCAAGATATTTGGAAAAGTTTTTTCTCAAGCAAAATGTAATAGGGTCAGTCAGACTTAAAAGACAAGCAGGAGTAAGGAGTGAAAAGAAAAAAGTATGCATGGAAAGATAAGCATGTAGTGGTACAGTGTCATCAGGGACAAGGAAGAAATATTCACTTTTGCAACCAGTGTAATACAGTTATTTCATAAGCAGGAGCAAAATTGCAAGTTGATGGTTTCTTTTAAAGAGTTGACATTTGGAAACAACGAGCAACGCATGTTTCTTGGTATGACCCTGTGGAGAAACATAGTGAAAGCTGATTAGCTTTAATGTACACACAGACAACGGGGGAGATGAGATGTAGTATGAGAGCCATAAGTGTTGGGAGAAGGCGCTCAGCTGAATATCATTACAAACCCAACAGTGCTCTCTGGTTTTGCTTCCCTCCTGTAGATCATTTAATTTCATGGCAATTTATGGGAACCTCAGGATCCACACCTAGTCCAAACAAATTGCTGGACTTTTTGTGTTCCATGGAAAAAATTATCTTTATCCGTAGTCAACTGAAACTGTTCTGAATTATTCCAAACTTGGAAGTTCATACACAAGAGCAAAGATTTGATAAAATCAGACTGACCACATGCAGGTAGTGCATAGACAGTCTTTCTAAGCTGTCTAAGTTACTTCATTTTTTAAACTTCTTCCCTCATATCATCTTTTTTTTTTTTTTTTTTTTTTTTTTTTTTTTTTTTTTTTCTATTTTAAGACATTATTTTCCGAGTTTCCCAGCTCATCCTCTTTAATACAGGAACTGAGTCTTGAGTCTTGAGTTTTTGCTGCTCAAGGAGATCCACAAGAACTTTGTTTTTGTGTTATTGTAATGCCTGTTGACTACTACATAGTATTGCTACAATTGTGCTGAAAATAATAAAGGACAGTATGCAAGTATTGCCATTACCCTTGATAATTAAATATCCAAATGTTTTCATTTCAAGTTTTTATTTTCTTATTTTTTTTCCAAGTAGGTATTATTCTCAGTTCTCTTTCTCCAGACTTGTGTCTGAATCTGAAACACTGCAATCCACTTGAAAGAAGGAAAAGAACTGTAAATACTGAGTTCAATTTACAGAGAAATTAAAAAAAAAAAAAAAAAAAAAAAAAAAAAGGAAGAATTTTATTTTCTTTGGGCTAACCACACTGCACTACACTGCCTCATTTTAATCCAGTGCCATTACATCTCCTCCTTCTTTTGTCCTGGCAGAGTCAATTACAAACAAGATTGCTACGTGGAATTGTAGCACAAGGGAAACTGTTAACACCTAGCTGCTCTGGCACAAGATCACAGTAAACAACTTGTTAAGATTCAGCCACCAGGTCTGATAAGTAACATGCAGCAAAGGTCTGGGATTTACCAGCCAACTTATTTAATTACTGATATCAATGAATTCATGGAGCAAAGTCATGAAAAGAATAATGAACCTGACCTGAACAATGTTTCATTTGAGATCTCAAGATATTATAAGCAATATTGTATCAAGAATCTATTAAAACTTGAGGGTCTGAACAAATGAAATGATAACAAAATTATACAGATATTTGCACTGATATCAAATTACCTACAGTATTTTACAAATAATTTGACAGCAATGAAATGTATAAGGAGGAACTAAGATGCTCTGGCACAAAGCTATTACAGACTTCTGTATGACTGGAAGTTCAACTGATTGTAGCAAAGAATTTTTTACATTTGTTTAGCTACCTAAACACTATCTTGCATCCAACTTCTGTAAAGCTGATAAAAAGAAAATCAATCAAAACTTCTCATTTGGTATCATTACACCAATAATCTGTTCCAACCTGTTTTGTTGAAATTTTTGCTTATCTTGCATGAGATAAGGTGATTAATCTCATACAAAATGTATAATCTGATGAAAACATACAAAAATTTCTTTTGAGTACTCAATCTTGAAACAGCATAAAAGGTTGAGCATCTACAAACTATACTTTAGTATTTGTAGGGCCTTGTGGTACGTGGTTGTACTTCCCTGCCTCCTCCTGTGAAAGCATAGCATTTATCACATGGTTTCACAACTTATTCATTAATCTTTAATATGTCATATGCCTTGTTTTCCTGCTATCCTACTACTATGTGGTGTTAACAACAAAACCAAACACTAAACAAGGCTTTGGAGACAGCAAGCCCTCAGGAAAACAAAACAAGAACAAAGAAAAACATATGTAGGTGTAACAGAACATAAAGGGAATAAGGACAAAATACAGATTAAAAGTAACCACACTTAAAAATGCAAACAGAAGTCCAAGATATGCTAATCAACAGTAATCTATTACGCAAATGTTACAGTAATGGCAGAGCACATGTTTTTGAATCTCAGAAGAGGAAAAAATATGTAGCAGCTACCGATGGCATATTGAACATCTGAGTAATTGAGGATATTCATTTGTATTTGTTTTGGAATCTTCTTCTCGCCTCTCTGAATAGTATCCTTACTGCAAAGAAATTAAAAACTCTGTAATTTTGTCTGTGATTAATATCTTTGGGTTAAAACGTCTTATAAAGATCTCGTAAGCCAAATAGTACCAAGATCTGTAGTATGGACTGAAAACATGAGGGCAGAGTGGAAGGAAGATGATTTGAAAGAAATGAAGAAATCAGAAAGACAGTGATTAAAAGAGGGATTATAACAAAAATCTAGATTAATTAGCTGGATAAAGAATAAAAAGACATTGCTTTTTAGGAAGGTAAGGATTATGTCTTCAAGCAACAGTGCTTTAATCAATTCACTATTACACAGAGCAGGAAAAAAAAAAGTAAAAAAGAAAGAAAAAAAGAAAGAAAAAAAAGTTTATTATTTTGATGAATGGAAAATACTTATGGTAAAACTCTCTTTATGATAGAAAGCCCTGCATCTTCTGTATTTGTGCATTGGTCTTTGTAGAGCTTGAAGACAGCTTCATCTAATAAAAAAAAATATTTCCTATTCCAGTGTGTTGTTAACATGTCGCTGTGAGGTACTGCAATCTCTGGAGATCTCAAGGAAGTAATACCATTGCCCTCTTCATCTGAAACTTGAGGATTATTGATTTTACTCTAAATAATTCCTTACTAAGAAAGGGTTACATGTTTCTTACTTTAATTTCCAAAACAGCTGAAATTAAAGACACATCTGGTATGTTTTCTTTCAATCTGCAGCTCAGTGCACAATAAATGGGACTGTCAAATATAACAGTTGTGGGCAAACTGTAACTCTCAGGAGGATGAAACATACTAGAGAAATGCATGTCTCCAGCATCATAAGAAGAAATAAGAAGTTGTGATGAAATTGAACAGAGAATCCATTATGATCATTCAAAAGTCTTTCTTTTACAAAGACAGGAGAAAAAGAAATCTTGTTCTTAATACCAACATTTATAATAAAGATACCTACAAGGATTGCTGCTGTTTTGCAGTGACTAGCAGGATGTAGACTCTGACTGGCTTTTTGGTACTATGCATGAAGGAGGTAAGACAAATCCTAGACAGCAAGGCCATCCCTTTAAGCTTTGCAGATATGACACAGGATGTATAAAAGACAGGGAGTGTCAAACAAAAGCTGTGTGGGATACTCTGGTACTATACATGTTAATTAGACTTTCAGATAATTATAGTTGTTTGGTGTACAGAGATCTAATACCCAATCAACACACAAACACTTCTATTTAGTCTATTTAATCTGGAGCAGAATCCTACTCCTCCAGCATTTCCTATGAATACTCATTAAGAAATGACAAAATTACTATTCTGAAACTTTACATAGTGAAGTCTGAAACCTGGCAGCTGCCCTACTTGTTGCATGAATGCCCAAGCCAGGCCTTCTCTTGCATGTTCTTCTGCATTTAAATTCTGATTATAGATTATCGGAAAATAATAAAGACAGATAAAGTTTTGTAGCAAATGCATAAGTATAACCATCCAGAAGACAACTCTTGTCATGCTTCACTCTTCAAACCTTGCCTCTGTTGATTCTGTTTTGGAAGATCTTAATATGATTGCACAGACAGTGAAATCAAATAGTCAAATGGAAAATATTTCTGTAGAATTATTTCAAGTCTTTCATTTTCAACAAAACTCAAGCAATTGTGGTGGAAGAAATTCCTGTGAACAAGGAAGAAAAAAGTCTGGATTGAATAGGTGCATCAATTAACTCATTTTCCTCATTTAACCCTTTAAAACAATGACCCTCAGCTTTCCTGATTATCTCATCCAGTTGATATTGCATACATTCAGTTGTGAGGAGAAAACACAAATAGTAACATCAAAGTTTCCAGCTATTTTTCTCAAATAGAATATTGCTATATTATTTCTCAGCAACCTATGTCCTGCTTAACCTGGCATCTGGAAGACAAAATTCCTTTTTGCTGCTATTAAGCAAGGACAGTATTACAAAAAGTTGTGCTGGAAGGCAACACTTCACTTCTGTTGTAACTATATTTTTGCTATTGATTTTTGGTGTTTTGTAATAGTAGTTACATAGGATCTACCTACTTCACTAATTAATCACTATGTTGCGTGAACTTTCAGAGCACCACACTGACAAAATAATCTATAAACTCTCTGGCCAAAGTCTTTAACGGTTTTGCCTGGCTAAGGTACTAATTGCACAAAAGATGGAAAAGGAGTCCTGGTAACTCCTGATAACATGTTGAAAAACTTTGGAGACACCAAGCTGCTATTAACACTCCCCTCAGAATTTGCCACGAGTACTAAAAGCTCCAGATGAAATCCTAAATCCATATGACTGCAATGCAGAAAGATTTTGCTTTTTTCAAAAGATGACAAGTGAAGATAAGATTCATGACCACTTGAGGAATTTGAACATCTGCACATCAATGGGTCCCAATCCATCACAGAGTCCTGAAGTAATTAGCTGACGTAGTCACCAAGGCACTCTCAACAGTAAATGAAAAGTCATGGTAGTCAGGTAAAGTTCCTGGTGATTGGAAAAAAACATGTCACTCATTCTTAAGAAGGGTACAAAGAATGACCCTGGGAACTACAGATTTGTCAGTCTCACCTCCGTGCCAGGAAAGATCATGGAGCTGATCCTCCTGGAAGCTATGCTAAGGCACATGAAAGACAGGGAAATGATATAGGAGAACCAACATGGATGGCTTCACCAAAGGCAAATCCTGCTTGACCAACATAGTGATCTTTTATGATGGTGTAACTGCATCAGTGAACAAAGGAAGAGCCACTTATGTCACTACCTGGACTTCAGTAAGACTTTTGTCACAGTACTGCACAGCATCCTATCCTTCCTTCCAAATTGGAAAGATGTGGATTTGATGGATAGACTGTTCAGTGGATGAAGAACTGGCTGCAGGATTGAATCTAGAGAGTGGTGGTCAATGGCTCATTGTCTGGATGGAGACCAGTGATGAATGTTGACCCCAGGGGTCAGTACTGGGACCAATACCCTTTAATACCTTCATCAGTTACATTGACAGTGAGATTGAGTGCATTCTCAGGATGTTTGCTGATGACACCAAGCTGTGAGGGTGTCATGCCATCCAGAGGGACCTAGACAGATTTAAGCAGTGGAAGAACCCAGGAGAACTTCATAAAGTTCAACAAATCCAAAAGCAAGATCTTGCACCTGGGTCAAGGCAATCTCCACTACCAATACAGCCTGAGGGATGAAAGAATTGAGTGCAGCCCCACTGAAAAAGACCTGGGGGCACTGGTGGATGCGAAGCTGGACATGAGCCAGTATTGTGCCCTTGCAGCCAAGAAAGCCAACTGTACAAAGAGCTGCATCCAAAGAAACATGGCCAGCAGAGTGAGGGAGGTGATCTTGCCCCTTTATTCTGCACTGGTGAAGCCTTACCTGAAGTACTGTGTCCAGATGTGGAGTCCTCAGTGCAGGAGAGACATGGAGTTGTTGGAGCACGTCCAGAAAAGGGCCACAAAAATGATCCAAGGAATGGAACACCTCTCCTATGGAAGAAAGCTGAAAGAGCTGGAGCTGTTCAGTCTGGAGAAAAGAAGGCTGTGAGGTGTCCTGAAAGCAGGAACTACAGGAAGGAAGATGACAGACTCTTTTGTAGGGTCTGTTGTGATAGAACAAGGGGAAATGGTTTCAAGCTTAAAGAGGGTAGATATAGTTTAGATATAATGAAAAAGTCTTTAACAGTGAGGGTGTTGAGGACCTGGAACATATCTCCCAGAGAGCTGGTGGGTGTCCCATCCCTGGAGATGTACATGATGTGGCTGGATCAGGCCCTGGGCAATGTGATCAAACTGTGGATGTCTCTGGTCACTGCAGAGGAATGGACTTAATGGCTTTCAGAGTTCTATTCCAACTCTAAGAATTCTATGATTTCATGATTCTATGAATTTTTCAGTTCTTATGTGAGAAATATGTCACATGTAAGACTCATAATGATGAATCAGCAAAAAGCTTAAAACTATGTCACTGCCTGGGAAAAAAGAATGATCTCTTCACTCACATAGACAAATATGAACTCTTCCCTTAGGAAAAAGGCATTTTGTTGATTTACTCTTGTAATTGTGGCATATGCATGGTCTTTGTCTGTCCACATCTATAGGAAAAGACTGCTGTTGCCCAGAGATCTCTATGGACAAGATACATAAAAATTGGATGCACTAGGGCCAAAGCCTTCCAGGACTCATTCCCTTCACTGTTCCCTTGAGGATACAACTAATTACAGAGCACATTCATAGAAAAAATCTTTGGCTAATCCTTTCACAAGATTTTTCACTCCATAAAATTTTACCTGTCTGAAAAAATAAGATAAAAAATGATGAATGTATTCACTTTTCCATGTTTTTTGTGGTGCCTGTATTGACTGGTCTCTGTTAAAAATCAAGGGAAACATCTCTGGTCCACCCAGTGCAGTTTCACTTCAAGACTTTGTGCTTCTATTTTTCACCCTAACCAGTAGCTTTACAGAATTATGGAGAATAAAATATTTTGGTTACCTCATGATTAGGAGTATTTAAAATTCCTGTATTTTGGCTTATCAGAAAATAATGTCAATGCAAAAATTGTTTGATCACCACACTACCTTTTGTTGCTGAGATAATCAAAGTTAGAGTATTTGTGTATTACACAGCATAGAGATCAAAGTCATCTCACCCTTCTACTAATCAAATCCTCTCTGAATGCAGTTTGAATGGTTTTGAAAAACAAATACCACTGCTTAGGGTAAACTGTATTTTTAAAACATGTATTGCAGAATGGATAGGACAGCATACAGAATGCTCTAAATAAAGACTGTAAGACTGTTTGTTCATGGGATAACCTGAAATATTTTTAGAAGTTAAATCTTCGCAAACTTTTTGCGACAAAGAAGTTCTGCTAAAATTGAAGGGAAAGGATCATGAACCACCACCACCACCAAAAAAAAAAAAAAAAAAAAGGTCACTCTTGAGGACCTGTTTAAAAGATGGTAAAAAATTTTACCTGGATGCAGTGACGTTTCTTAGTAGGAAAATGCAGGGGGGATAGAATCAGATTCTGCCAGGTGACAATAGCCAATACAGAGCGTAGATAAATATGTTCTCAGTACTCAGGTGCCATCATACATCAGGTTTATGCTTTGTGCTCAAAGACAGTTTCTCACAGGAGCGCAACTAGCAAGGCTAGATGTGTTTTCAGGATTCAGGAACAACTGTACCTAAACAATTTTTGACAGAGATTCATTTAAGTCATTTTTTTTTTTTAAATCTGCAGTAATAGAGTATCTACAGTCTGTGAAATATATAGCCATCCTTAACAATCCTTGCCGTTAGGAATTTTTCCCTAATGTCCAGCCTCCTTTACTGCAATTTAAGTCCATTACTGCTTTCCTTAATCCCAGTGGAAGTGAAAAACGCTTTGTTCATTTCCTTTCTGCAACTATTTTTTACATGCTTGAAGAAACATAGGTGTTACCTCACTTTTCCCTCCTCTAGACAAAAGCAATTCCATCATGCTGAATAGTCAAAGCCTCAGTGGCTATTTTCAAAGTGCTCATATATCAGGACACAGGAGACCTGAAAGGCTGTCTAAACTCCTTAGTAAGTAAGGACTCTACTCTGCTGCCATAGGGAGTGGCTTAGGTGAAGGAAAAAAAAAAAAGGAATGTGAATGAAAGAGAGGTATTTTCTGAGTCAGCTGAGAACCGTGTTGGACATTTTTTTTGAAGGATTTAAATGGATATTGTGGCCTAGCCAGCCTGACCCACATTTGGAATATAAGAAAGAAAGTCAAAGTGTTGCAGTAGCTTTTTAATGAGGTTTGGGAAGCTGATCATGAGTCAAAAAGTATCATTCTGTCAAGCCTGGTGGAGAAGTAAAGGGCTAAGTATCAATGTGCATCGTGTAAACTTTGTCTTCCATCTAGAGAACGTGAAGGTCCACCTGTAAAAGCTCTCTTATATAAATAATGTTAAGAACATAAGATGTAATTAATGAACTAGCATAAAACTAAGAGATCCAGTTGATATGTTGATATGATGTGTCAACAGCAGTCTGAGTACCAGAAGCACAACTCCACAGGCAAGTTGCAAGAGGCTTTACTGCTTACCTCTCTCCTCTTTGTTCCAAGTGCAAAAACCTTTTTCTCTCTTTTTATTTTTTTTATTTTTTTTTAGTTTTTAGGTCTTGTCTAATATAGACACATGGCACTGGGCATACTTCAAGAAAAGAAAATCCACAGGCAGTCTTTCCCTCCTGTGGAGAGAGAGAGTTGTACTTGACAGATGCTAATTATATCACTGAAAGTTATACTAGAAGGTGCTCAGATAACGAAGAGATGGTAATGGGTATATAAATATAGTAGGTCTTGGATCTCATTATGCAGTAACTCTGGATTTGAATAAAACCTAGACTGACTGTCAATTACACTGTTGTAACTGAGTCGTATGAAAAGGGGAGAAAGCAATAGCATTTCCTTCCCATGTCTAATCTTTAAAAGAATTCTTCCAGATAGATAATTTTGATAGATTTACAGAGAATTTATCTTAATTCTGCCCTTCCTTCCTCCTGTTACTAAACTCAGCACCTGGATATTTTCCAGGAATACTCAGCATTGTGACTAAGCATCTGTCAGGTCCTTGCTCTCTCTTCTTCCTCAGGGCAGAAATAGGAGTGTGTATATAAGCAAAAGCAGAATGCGCAGTAAGTGAATTCTGCATATATGGATGTGGTTGATGCAGTAATACTGTTTAAAGAAGAGGGGGAACAGCAAAACTGCCACCTTGGATATCTAGAGGGTGGACTCTGAAGTGTTCAGAAGGCTAGTAGGGGGAATCCCCTGGATTTCAGTCTTAGAGAGCAAAGGGGTCCAAGCTCGCTGGTCACTCTTCAAGAAGGAAGTCTTAAAGGCGCAGGAGCTGGCTGTTCCCCTGAGCCGCAAAATGAGGCAGCAGGGAAGAATCACAGAATCACAGAATGGACAGGGTTGGAAGGGATCACAAGGATCATGAATGTCCAACCGCCCTGACACATGCAGGGCCAACAACCTCCACATTTAATACTAGACCAGTTAATACTAGACCAGGCTGCCCAGGGACTCATGCAATCTGACCTTGAACACCTCCAGGGACGGGGCATCCACAACCTCTCTGGGCAGCCTGTTCCAGTACCTCACC
>JAOWBP010001574.1:19118-30316 GCA_028571105.1 Tragopan temminckii | reverse complement strand
GGCAGGGTCACCACCACGGGAGAGGGCTCGATGACGATGGTGGAGTTCTGGCACTGCCTGACACAGGGCTCATTGCAACTGCTGGGCAGAAGGATCTGGCTGTATGACCAGCGTGGCAGGCAATTAGGTTAGTCCAGAAAGTTTGTAGGTGTATCTAAAAGAGATCTTTGTGGAAAAAAACAAATAAACATATATATATATACTATAAAGAGAAGTGAGAGTGAGTAGAAGAGAGAAATTGTAGACATGTGGCATTTTGTTGGAGAAATCAAGGTAACCTCTTCCTGTGTCTTTGCATAGCAAGCCAAAGATGTTTGGCTACTCCTAGAACAACAGCTCAAAGATTGTTCTTTCCACTGTCATGTTGTGAGATCCTGAGGGTCTTTGTTTGCGACAATATCCGTCATCTTTACTGAGGAGACTCAGTAGGCCCAGGGGGTGACTGGCACTCCCTGGCAGCTGAGGATGCTGCCAGCAGCAGTGGAGGTGGAGAATCCCAGAACAGTGCTCTGCGGGAAGAAACTGAGAATTGTTTCAGGCAGGATCAACACCACGGATGAGAGCTTGATAGCAGTGGTGGAGTTCTGGTACTGCTCGACACTGGAATCATTTGAGCTGCAGTTCAGAGTTTTGGGGCTGCAGGGTTGGCATGGCAGGCACTGGTCTCAGCACACTTCTTGATGTCAGAGATGCAGTTAGGAGAGCAGATCTGGAGGAAGCAGGAGATAGATGAGCACCACTTTGGCACCACACCATGAGGGAACCAAGGCACATGTAGTGCCAGGACCCAGAAAGTGCCACTAGGTCCTAAATAGCTACCACTAAGACCCTAGATTGGCACAGGCCCAGCCTCTCTCCGTGCCAGATCTCCCAGTTTTCTTCATCCATGACAAACAGTCCCAAGATTTGGCATGGAACAAAGCTGATAGCAGTTGAGAGGTCCATTGAACTGAGATGTCCATTGAGCTGAAAACTCCTTACGGAGAATGAGGGGTACAAGGTGGGGCCTCACACTCACCATATTGCCTACAAGAAGGAGGTAAGAATAGTGGATGAGAGAGAAAGGAGCTGGCTACCCTTTACAATGGGCCTAATCCGCCCCATATGAAGAGGCATCCTTTGTAGCTGTGATTATTTTCTGACAAGTCCCTCTTGAATACGTAATGTTGTAGCTAATGATATGGGCTGTTGTCATAGTTTCAAGTGTGACAGGGAAAGGGAGTTTCTTCCTCCCCTCTTTCTGGGAAAAGGAAAGAAAAATGACCCAATTAAGATAAGGAGAGATAACAAATTTACTACAAATAGTAAAAGAATATAAGATAATAATATGAAAGAGAGTTACAATTAACAACTCAAATGGGAGAGAGAGAAAGGCTATGACCATGCTGCTGGAACCCGGAATGCTCTTAACCCAGAATCTGAGATCATGTAGGGAACAGTGGAGATTTATGGGAATAGTAGTTTTCTTGGAGAGTCAGAACTCAATTGAAACTGCTTGAGAACACAGGAGCAGGAAGTACAGCTCTGCACTGCACTGTGCCACTGCACCCAGTATCCTTCTGCATGATGTCATGGTATGGAATACTGATAAAACCAGTGCATCTGTGCATTGGCTTCCTACATTGCTGTATTCTTACATTATGCCATTCCCATTCCCCAGTAAAGGCATCTTTTGAGTGGCAGGAAAAGAAGCCCACGCATTTCAAGAATTTCTGGGCAACACTTGTAATCGTGGTATTTCTACTAAGATAAAGAAAGAAGAGGAATGAAAGCAGACTGAGCCAGTAGAGAGCCTTCTGACTATCTTTTCTCAAGAAGTGAGTTAATTAGCCTTAAATTTCCTCACCTCTCTTAATGAGATCCCAAAATAACCAGCATACCCTTGATGTAAAACACGCAGTATCTAGGCTTGTTTTCTGCCACAAGTGAAGGTATTTTGAGAAAAACTCACAGGCCTGTTTCCTCACAAAAGAAAAGAAGGAAAGAAACCACATTGTTGTAGAAACACAAAGGATGTGGAAAAGATGGAAGTAAGTTGTTCTCAGAAGTGCACAGTGATCGGATGATAATCATACCATTTAGAGCCATGTAAGTTCAGTTGAGCTACTAGAAACTCTTTTTCTTTCTTCTAATCCTGAAAATTCTTAGGTAGTGTAGCAGGTGGTCCAGGAATTGTCTCCAGTCTTGGAAATGTCCAAGATATTCTGGGCATATCCCAGTCAATCCTCATCTAATGAAACCTTCTCCAAGTTGAGAATCTGAATGAACAAATTCTACTAGTCCTGTCCAACCTAAATTATTCTAAGATTCAGTGGGAAGTAAGAGAGTAAGAACAGTTGCATGTTCTATGTTTGTTAAAGGCTGGAAGGAAGAAGTGGACAAACAGAGATTATAACAGGCTTACATGTGGAAGGGATTTTTTTTTTTTTTAATTTCTTCCCAATGATCTTTTAAGAAAGCAGACTTTGAGATGGAATGAGATAGTTTTGCACTATTTTTTTTAACATATAGTTCAGAACATGTTTTTATTCTTCTTCTTTTTAGCATTATTATTCTATTATAGAGATTTGATGAAGTCTTTTTGAGACTCTATAGCCCCTGTTGGAGCCTAGTTCCTCACTTCAGCTGCACATTGGCCCACTCCAACCAAACACAGAGAGACACCTGGGGCTGCTTTACTGCAGGATTCCTTGCCTCTTTCTGGGGACCTGGGAAAAAGATATTGTTGTCAAGTGATGGAGGAAGGAGAAGGGAGAGGTGGTATAAATATGGGGGACATCTGTTCCCATAAGAAAAGTTACAATTACCAAATAACTGGAGGCCTGAGGAGAGGGTAAGTGAGGCAGAACATCAGAAATTGTCCATTAGGCAAGTACAAACGAGTAGATATTTATTGCAACAGATGGGAGGACTCCACTGGAAGCTCAGATCAGGAACACAGCCTCCTTAGCCCAGGTACCCCAGAGTCACCACATCTCCAAGCTGTGAAGATTTAGGCTGAGGAAGGGACACATGTAACAGCTGAAGGAGGGAGGACCCCAACTTCAGCCATGCTAAGGACAAGCATATTCTCCTCCTCAATTTATTCTTTTGGTCTCTTTGCCAAGTCATTTCCTGCAGCTCTGCAGCTCTGTTCTCTTAGGGCTCTTGGTGGAGATGTGTGGTTTTCTGAGGCTCTCTGATACCTGCAGAAGGATCAGTCTCAGCATGCACCTCGGTATCTCATCCTCATTGTCTGAGGCAATCACTGACTTTAGCTGATTACATGTTTCTTCTCTCCAGGAGACTCTTTGCCCTGTCAAATTCTCTCTTCCAAGAACTGCTCTTGAATTATTGGAAAAAATGCTGGGAAGCATTAGATCATGCCTTGCTTTTTCCACCAGTTTTTTTCATGATGCTGTTAATGCTAGAAAAGGAAACATGAGGCAGAGAAGACCACCTCAATCATCTCAGACCTCCTTCCAGTCCTTCCCTCTTACCAACCATTCTTGTCCCTTTGCCTGTTCCTACTGATCTGTCTGGGCCCAGTGTTTCACGTATGTATCACTGCAGAAGCTTTTTTCTATTCTTCAAAATAATTTTTTTTGACTTGGCAAGATAATCACAGAAGACAGCTCAAATTGGATGCAGGAACACAGAAGCCTCTCATCCCACTTTGGTGTTCTGCCAGCCTCTGTTTTCTCTGGCACACGTAATAGAGCATGCACTGAATACTCATTTCCTTCTGCATGCCAGCACTAGCACAGCTTTCTTTTCCCTCCCTTCCTTGAGATTAGGTTCATCTGAGGGGAAATGGAAGGGGTACCCAGCTCTCCCCTGGCAGTGCTTCTTCCCCTGAGCACTCAGAGATCTGCAGAGAATCTTCTAACAGAAAGGGCTGAATTCAGTGGCTTGAGAGGAAAGACAAGGTGATAAAAGAGATCGCACCCGGAACTCTCCTCCATGCCCTGGAACTCTCTTCCCTAGAGACAAGACCATTTTCACCATGGGCTGTGAAGAGGGCATGTGGTCCATTCTGAGTTGTATGCTGTTCTGCACAGCAGGGGCTGGAAGAAATCAGTCAGAGACTTGCTTCAGCCTGGCAGAACCATGCAAAATTCATCCTTGTCCTCTGACTTTTTCCCAACTCCCAGCAGGGAGGACCTTGCCTGAGAGGGCATTTCTAGAAAACATAATGGTGCTGGTACACAACTTCAGCAAGAATTCGATTCCCCAGGCTCCACCTGAAATCCTCAAGTAGAGAGGAGATGGTACAGGTTTTCTTGTGCATTTGACAAACCCCTGTGGAAATGTCCCCCCACTCTGCTCCGTTCAGGTTGACCTCGTGTCATCATTTTGTGGTTTGTTATCGGTATTCCGCATCACAGCATCATGTAGTGTGCTGGGAGTTAAAGATTTAATGCTGCAGTTCTGTTCTCAGAAGAGAAGAGCAAACTGCAGCTCCCGGAAGACTTTATTATTCTTTTTCCATTTTCCATTCAGAGGGAAAGATAAAACTGATTGGGAGTCACGAGATTGTTCTGCTTTTGCCCACCTTGGCTCTGTGTGCTCCCTGGCTGTCTCGCCAGGACACAACATTAGAGTAAGGCCCTCACTTTTGGACATCATCTTTCATTTATTTGATTTATTAGCTTCAATTCCAATTATACTGTATTATATTGTATTATTTCACAATTCACTATCATTTTTAGTAAATTAGTTTTTCCTTAGGTTGTGACCACTGCTTTTTCTTACCTAGGCCCATCTCCCTACCACTCCTCTACCCCCCTTCCCCTTTTCTCAGGGCATGGGAACGTGGCTCATTTTGTCCCCCTGTCACTGGACAAGGCCAGAACAGGCCAAACCATGACATTTTTCGGGTGCATTGGCCAGGAAATCAAATCAAACTTTTTAACCAACCACACACAAAAGAGAGATTTATTAGAGTGCCATATGGAGAGCCATAGCTCTTCATTAGAGAGTTCTGATGCTCTGACCTTCACAGAAAGACTAGACTGTAGGCAGAGTGGTCTGCCAAGTTTGGGCACTGCACCAAATTTTATTATTATTGTTATTATTATTATTATTGGCACCATGCCAACTATGAAACTGTTCTTTATTGTAGAAGGGTTTTGCAGTTATATATATACATAAAACAAATGAGAAGCACTGGTGGTGATACCTATCTGGTACCTGTATGCAGTGTGGTATGGTTTGAGTACTGAAAGTTACATCCCAGAAGGAGTAGCTAATTTTATAGACCACACGGTGTTTAAACAGGCTTCTAGATTCTCCTCTTGGTTTCCCATATGTTTTTGGAATGCTTCATCTATAACATTCATGCTGATCATGTTATCAATTTCCCTGAATGTATTCCTCCCCATTTACATTATCTGGAGGAAGCTTTCCCCAAACCCAGAGAATACTGAGTGGCAGGGAGTGTGGAGAGGTTTAGGAAAAATCTGACAGAGATGGGGACTTGCAGTGTCATCAAATTTCACTCTTGAACACCTGCGGAACCCCAAGAACCTAAGAAAATATTTAAGTCAGCGATATTATGGCTTAGGTAGATCTGAGGAGGCACATATTATTTGGGACATGGCTTGTGTTTACCAAGCCCTATACAATACTATTTTGGAGAGAGAGAGTTTCCAAGCTGAGATCCAAGACAGAAGGGGAAGTCTCTGAGTTGAATAAGAAATAAAGAGCATTAAAACTGCACAGCCTAATCAATCACAGAAGGCACCAGCATCAATGTCAGTATCAATTGTCCCTGTGGAAGGACAGAAATGGAAACAAGTGTGATTGCATCAAGAACAGAAAGAAGACGCAGAGGAAGCAAAGGAAGACCCAGACGAGGGGCTTTCTACAAAACCAGTCACCGAGAAAGGCAACAGCTAAAACTAAAAGACAAGAGGAGAGCAAGGAGGAGGAGGTCACCACTACCACCACTCATCAACCTCTGAAAATGACTGAAATCCAAGGTTCAAGAAAAGAGTTTGCACAGCACCTGATAGCTTCAGTGTTGCGACACTGAAGCCAATTGCATGTTGCATGGTAGTAACAAAGCTCACCAACTGGGAAGCATTGCTAAAGACTCAGCTATTGACAGAGGAATTAGTAGACATCTGGATGGAGCCGTCACTCTCAGGGAACGAGTGTTATTAGCCATAAAGGAAAAACATCCCTTCAAAGACGACCTGGAGCCTGAGATGAAGAAATGGACCACTATGGGAAAAGGTATCCAGTATTAGAGGGAAATAACCAGGGTGGAAATGTTGTATGACCCCATGTTTGTTCCTAATGATCCTCATGAAGAGCATGATCCTGAGAGCGTTAGGAGTATGTCGAGTATATGGTGGAAACTCACAAGAACAGAACCAGAAAAGTACTCTGGCACATGAGAAGCGATGTTTGACAGATATGAGGAACAGAGAAGACCCCTAGTATCTGAACTGATTATCACACTTCAAAACTTTGAACAGTTACCTCCACTACACACTTACACTTCAGCCACCTCAGAAGTAACAGAAAGACCAAATAAAATGGAGAAGTAGGATGGTGTACTGGAGGAACTGTCTCTATAGATTAATTCTGATGAACTCATGGTGGTATCAGAAACACCTGATGAAGATCAGGATGGTCAAAACAGTCTACTGAAGAAGCTGATCAAACTGATTAAAGGTGATAAACCCTGCTCCCCAACTGAATCATCAAAAATCTTAGCTATTAAAGGCAGATGTCTTCCAGCTTAAGCAAGTGACTGTAGTAAGTCTATGTTGCATGCAGACCTGTGGAGTTACCTATGTAAGCAGGAAGTTATGAAGAAGTGGCATACAAAACCCACTCCTGCACTAACACAGGTGAGAGAATTACAAAACAGATCGACCATCAAGGTGATTGCTCAAGTTACTGCAGGTCCTGACCGCGACTCACAAGAGAAGAACAGTGCAGGTAACAAATAGTGGGGCTCTGCCCTCAGCCAGGAGTGGGGGGAAAGGGATAATAGAGTTTATTGGACTGTGTGGATTTATGGCCTGGCACATCAGACCCACAAGAGTATAGAGCACTGGTAGACACCAGTTTACAGTGCACTCTAATGCCTTCGAGTCATGAAGGGACAGAACCAATTTATATTTCTGAAGTGATTGGGGGTTCTCAAGAATTGACTGTGTTAGAGGCCAAAATAAGTCTCACTGATAAAGGCTGGCAAAAGCATTCTATTGTGACTGGCTCAGGGGCTCCATCTGTACTTGGTATTGATAACCTCAGATGAGGGAATTTTAAGGATCCAAAGGGGTATCGATGGGCTTTTGTAATAGCTGCTGTAGACACAGAAGATGTTAAGCAGTTGTTTGTTTTGCCCGGCCTATCAGAAGATCTGTCTGTTCTGGGGTTGCTACAAGTGGAAGAGCGACAGGTACTGATTGCACAGATGGCAGTACTGCACCAACAGGAATTCCTTGCTCATAAGCTGATTTATCAACTAGAAAGTCAGGAAGTGATCAGCAAAAGTCACTCACCTTTTAATAGTCCCATACAGCCAGTGTGTAATGCCAATGGAGAATGGAGGCTGACGGTACATTACTGTGACCTGAATGAAGTCACAGCCCCACTGAGTGCTGCTGTACCGGACACATTAGAACTCCAGTATGAATTGGAGTAAAAAGCAGTCAAGTGGTATATCACCACTGACAATGCCAATGCATTCTTCTTCATTCCTTTGGCCACAGAATGTAGGCCACATTTTGCATTCATTTGGAGGGGGGTTCATTATACCTGGAACCATTTGCCCCAGGACTGGAAGCACAGCCCAACCATTTGCCATACGGACTGCACTGGATCAGGGTGCAGTCCCCTGTCACGGATCTAGGCCAGACCAGGCCGAACTGTGACACTTCAGGAGGGCATTCACATGAAAATGCAGCAGGCGGCATTGTATTTTTCCTGAGTGGACACTAGAGTATAAATCTGGCAGTGCTGAATGATGTGGGCTTCAGCTGGACAATAGTGCTTGCAGTTTCTGTCATCCTTCTTAATTATCTTAATGAAACTGAAAAAGGAAAAAGCTTGTCAGACACTGGAGATCTTAGCCTAGCAGTATCAGGAGCATGTATGTGAGACCGGGCACCAAATAACATCTGTGGGTGGACTGGACATTTTCCATGGGTGGTCTGAAGGCAGCAGGTAATTTGAAAGGGCTGTAAAGTCTCTTGAGTATGTCCTTGTCAGGCTGACTTCAATATCATCTTGAGAATTCTCTCAGCCCTGCAAAAGTGTGTAACTCCTGGGCTGTACACACAACTCTTTCCAACCTCTGCAAATAAAACCTCTTTTCATTTTCCTCCAACTGGTCATCAAGCAATTGACTGCAACTCTTAAGTGGAACCATTCAACCCACTGCTTATTCACTGGGTGGACCATCTGTCAAATCCATGTCTCTCCAACTTAAAGACAAGAATGTTACATGTGACAGTGGAGAATGCTTTTCAGAGAATGAAGGTCCCCCCTCATGTCCTCACCTTATCCACTGTCAACAAAGATTGCCTTTCTTTCTTGGCAACTAGAGACTACCATAAAAAAGATGATGTGGAGGCAGAAGTTGGGATGCAGAAAGCTATAATGACTCCAAAAAGAGAAATTATCTCCCTTCCAGAGAACCCTGTCAGTGAAGGGAGTACCAGGAGCTGACAGAATCTTGTGCCCATCATCTATTGCAGACATCCCCCTGAGGACCTATCTGGCTGTCCCACAGAGGGAGATCAGCCAGATGATCCCCAGGAAGGCTTTTGGGATCTAAAGGCCTACAAGGACAGAAGACAGGAAAGAGAGAAGACAGAGCAGAAGACAGGGAAATTAGGCTGTACCTCTCTTCAGACTGAGGGAAGGTCATGGAACAGATCCTCCTGGAAGCTATGCTAAGGCACATGGAAGGCAGGGAGCTGATACGGGAGAACCAGCATGGCTGCACCAAGACAAATTCTATTTGGCCTACCTGATGGCCTTCTATGATGGTGTCACTGCATTGACAGACAAGGTTAGAGCCACTGATGTCATCAATCTCAACTTCTGTAAGGCCTTTGACATGGTATGACACATCATCCTTCTCTCCAAAATGGAAAGATATGAATTTGATGGGTGGACTGTTCAACGGGCAAAGAACTGGCTGCAGGATTGAGTCCAGAGAGTGATGGTCAATGGCTCAATGTCTGGATGAAGAGCAGTGATGAGTGGTGTCTCTCAGGGGTCGATGCTGGGGCCAATACTCATTAATATCTTCATCAGTGACATCGACAGTGGGACTGAGTGCGTCCTCAGCAAGTTTGACACACCAAACGGACAGGATGCCATTCAGAGGGAGCTAGACAGGCTTGAGCAGTGGGCCCAGGTGAACCTCATGAGGTTCAAGAAATCCAAGTGCAAGGTCTTCCACCTGGGATAAGGGAACCCCATTGCCAATACAAACTGGGGGACGAAAGGATTGAGCACAGCTCTACCAAAAAAGACCTGGGGGTGCTGGTGGATGGCAAGCTGGACATGAGCCATCAATGTGCCCCTGCAGCCCAGAAAGACAGCCGTATCCTGGTCTGCATCAGCAGATGCCTGGCTAGCAGGCTGAGGGAGGTGATCCTTACCCTTTGCTTCGCACTGGTGAGACCTCACCTGGAATACTGTATCCAGATGTGGAGTTCTCAGTACAGGAGTAACATGGACCTGTTGGAGAGAGTCCAGGGAAGAGCCACAAAAATTATTCGTAGAATGGAACACCTCTTCTATGAGGACAGGCTGAGAGAGCTGGGGCTGTGCAGCCTGGAGAAGATAAGGCTGCAAGGTGATCTGGGAGCAGCCTTTCAGTATCTGAAGACGAGCTATAGGAAAGAAGGGAACAGACTCTAGCAGTCTGTGGTGATAAAACAAGAGGAAATGGCTTCAGGATCAGGGAGGGTAGATTTAGGTTAGATATAAGGAAGAAATATTTTACAGTGAGGATGGTGAGGCACTAGTGATGTGGTTGATGCCCCATCCCTGGAGACTTTTGAGGCAAGACTGGATAAGGCCCTGGGTAACTTGATCTAACTGTGGTGTCCCTGTTCATTTCAGGGAAGTTGGCCCTCAGAGGTCCCTTCGAACTCTAAGGATCCTGTGATTCTATCATCCCAGGTGTCACATGGCCCTATTTGTCATTATCTGCTCCGTGTCTCTCCTAATCTTAGAAGGAATGGCCTCACCTTTACGCAGTGGGGAGTGATCAGCTCCTGTGGATCTCAACATTTTCCTTGTTGTCTGGCTATGGAGTGGGTACCAGGAATATCATTGTCCATTTCTACTGTGATGATGGGCCTCTTCTGAGGTTGGCCTGCAGGAGCACAACGTTGACTTACACCCTTGACTTTATGGTTCCTATCCTCATCATACAATGTGATGTTTTCCACGGCTGTTTCCAAACATCTGCAGTACCTTTATAGTTCTCTCACTCACCTGAACTCATTCTCCACTTGTGCTTCATGTGTCACCACCATTCCCTCATCCTGAGGAGCTTTCTTGCAGTGTTTCGCAGTTGAGACTAGCATTGCTTAGGCACTGGATGAGGATTCCCTGTGAAGTAGTCACGGCACCAAGTCTGCTGAAGTTTAAGAAGTGTTTGGACAATTCTCTCAGACATAAGGTTTAATTTTTCGTAAACACTGCACAGAGAAGGGACAGGGACTCACTGACAACTGATGTCAGCCTGGGTCACTACTTAGGGGTTCTTAAGGGCCCTTCTCGCAAGAGGTGTACCTGCTCCTGAATGTCTCTGGATGACACCGCTCCCTGAAAAATTCACAGGATCCGTTCCTGCTGCCGGATTTCCAGAGCTGCGGCAGCGTCGGGCACAGTCGGGGGACGAGGGCTCAGCCGATGCCGCGCTCCACACCCCGACACGATGCCCTCCCGCCGGCCACTCTCGCTGGGGACGCTGCAGGCGAGCTACCGCTTTCTCCTGTGCCTGAAGAGCTTTCACTGCCTTTCCCCAGCTCTTCGCGAACATGGCCGTGCCGCGGGCAGCGCAGAAGGACGCGCAAAGCCCAGCTCGCAGCAGCCAGAGTCCCGCCACCCGCGCACAGCCGCCCCGCACTCGCAGCCCGGAGCAAGGCCGAGTGACGCCGGCGCAGGGCGCAGCCCCGGGGCGGAGCTGGCGGCGGCGGCGGGGAGGAGGCGGCGCGGGCGGAGCAGAGCCG
>JAOWBP010001570.1:7430-19872 GCA_028571105.1 Tragopan temminckii | reverse complement strand
GGGAAGATGTAACTGTGAGTGAGTCACCAAAGAGTTTATCAGACTCCTTGATAGACCCTATCACTGTGAAACCTTGGAAGTCTGGAGTGTAAGACAGGGAGCAAACGGCAGCTGTCTGCATCTAAGGGTAAACAGGAGATTCTGTTTGTAGGCATTGTTAATCTTATCACACTTAAGAAACCTTTCATCCTTTATCACTGTTGTTTGGGAGAAGCTAGGCCAATTGACTGATTAGAGAGACAGGAATTTCTTGCTTGTAAGAGAATGGTATATAAGATGTATGTTGAACACAATAAAGCAGAAGTATTCGGAGAACTATTCTGAGAACTGTTCTGATGCTACAAGAAACTGCAAGAGCTCTCTAACTCGACTGAGTGCTGACAGTTAACATTTTCAGTCTCAAATTATTATGGACCTCTAGTGTAAGGAAAATTTGGTACACTTTGAAATTGCATGTAGGACGTGGCCTTTAACATGAATTTAATATCAAATATTATTTGAGAATATATAATGAGAAATTGCCACTGCTCAAGTTACATAAACTAAAGACAAGATAAACAAATAAAATGTAACTATATTTCATTTCATAACCGAAAAGGGAATTCTATCCCCACTTTTGTCTGCTTGGAAATTCTAAAGCATATCTCAGTCATACTACTTCTTGATAATTTATTCCACACTGATGTGGTAAAACTATTTTAATATAACTGTTACTTGAGATATTTTCAGTTCAAAGTAGTGAGAGAAACAGGCTTGTAGAAATTATTCCAAATTCATTGCATTTCCTTGGTCATAATATTGTGATCTATGAAGTATTTACTTAAGATAGTCTAGGCTAGGCCCAGTAAAAGTCAGAGGTGCCTAAAAGTGAGACGCACTCACCAGTGTAAGCACTGCCAAGTCTATGAATGGGAAGATAAAGTTAATTAATGCAACAAGTTTCCTAAATTTTGTAATGGAGTACTTCAGAATGTATTTCATATAAGCGCACGTCAGATTATGTGCAAAAATCTAATGCTGGCTATTAGGAAATTTTAAAGCCAGGGTCCAATCAACCTTCTAATGTTTCAGCGAGACCTCCACTTATCCATAATACTTTAAAATCACAAAGCTAAATAAACTTTCCACTTATCCATAATACTTTAAAATCACAAAGCTAAATAAACTTTTTTTGTTTTCTTTTGTTTTTAATATAGAAATAAAATAATTAAATAGAGACAGACCTATAAATGTGACATGTCTAAAGTACTAACAGGACAAAAGTGCTAGTCAATTCACTTCCTTAGTAGGTCAAGTTACACCTTTTCATATCCCACCAGTTACAGAGGAAGAGTTATAGTAAAGCCCTGTTTCTACAGTTTCCTGTTTTTCATTAAGCTATTTCTAGTAAATTAATTTTTCAGTAACTTGGATTTAGTGCAATAAAGTATCTAATTTTATCATGCCTTTTTCTGCAAAAAATATGACAATTGTGTGACAGTGTAAAAGTGATTAAACATCAATCCCAGCACTAGTCATCCCAACTTGTGTCTATGAAAATAGCACAAATGCTGATATTTCTAACCTGCTCTTAAATCTGCTTTAAATCACTCAGAGAGCTCCAAAATATCTTTGAAGGGACATAAACTGACATAAATACAGACCAAATTTGACATTATTAAAACCTAAGTGATACTACCACTATGCTTTGTCTTTCACATGGCCTAGGTAAAGACTATTAATTACATCATTCAGATAAAGCTTTTCCACATTAAGCAAATTATATCACCAAAGGGTTAGTCTTGACTCATGAAGGGAAGAGTGTCTTGGCCACTCTAATATGTCTTATCTCATTTTCACTTCTTTCCTCATGAATAGTGGATGCTCAGGTTTTGCCAATGGCTTGCAACCATGAGCTGATGTATCTAAATCTGGGGGTTTAAATGTCAGCAGAAGTAAAAGAGTAAAGATTTTTGGGATTGGGAATGCAAGGTGACACCTATCTAACAATACACATAAGAAGATGTTGAAAGCAATGAAGATTAACCAAAGCTACAAGGATTCCAGTGTAGATGCTGGGAAAGCTCTATCTCCATGTCAAGGACACTTGGAAAGAAGGTGGTATGGGGTAGAGAAAGGAAAAGTTTGCAAGAAATAGGAGACATGGAACTGAGGTTTTATCTGGGAACTGGAAGGACCCAAAATCAAAATAAAGCATAATACTGGAAGATAGGAGATTATGGGTCAGAAAACATGAAAAAAAAAGGTAAAGTCACTCCTCAAAAGTTAAGCTTCTTCTGTTTTAAAATTTCTGTCTCTGAAATTCACCATAACATTTAGTGTACTTAATTTGTTAATACACTTTTTCTCAGATGCAAGGGCCTCCATTTTTTAACTTTCTATTTGTAGAGTTTGAAATAACAAATGTAGATCTCTCACATCTCTGTCAAAGCTGGTTGAAATGAAATATAGCTTCAAGAAAAAAAAAAAAAAAAAAAAGTGTATGATCAAATAGACCATGTCTCTGTGTCAAAACATACTGAACAACAACAAAAACCTGAAAATTCAGAGTTTCTGTCTTTGAAGTAGATGTTCCAGCTATAAGATACTTAGGTAAACTCACTTAGCACTTTTTCTAACTTCATAAATCTTGAATTCTTTCCTGCACAGTAACATAGCTTCACTGGGAGCAGTGAATAGTGTTCCAAGAGGCATGAATAACTTATAGTCTGACAGTTATGGCACTAAAAAGTAAATGATAGTTTGTAAAGACTCAGGTTCTGTCAGTGTGTGTTAGTCATGCTCTAACAACACCTCTGTGACTGAATCTTTGCCTTTGTCAAAGATTCCTGGGTTCAGTGCCCTTTCCAGATGAAAGGAATTTAAATGTGCTCCTGCTATCTTTGGAATTTTTTATTTTTTTTTAACCAGGAAACCTCTACTCAGGCTGAATATAAATTTTCAGATGTCTAGTTATTTAATTTTGGTAGATGAGAAAGAGTAGGACAAAAGAAACAAATAAAAACAAGGAAACAATAACAACAACAACAACAAAAATACGGAGAAAGAGGTGACAAATTTCTAAACTGTTAGTTGTGGAAGCCACTGAAGAGGCATTGTCTTGGATTAGGTTAGGCTAAGGAACAAAAATAATCTACATGTCCCATCTTCTTTTTGAATTTTTTTCTTTTTTTTTTTTTGTTCAGCAGTTAAGAAGGTGTTTTCAGATTCTTTTTTTTTACTGTAAGTTGCAGACAAAAGAGCAAAGTTTTTCAACACGTAGAGTTAGCTGCATGTAAATGTTATATAACTGGGTGAAGCTATGAATCTGAGTGTGAAAAATGAATGAAAGCGAGGAGGAAAAAACTATATTAATATATGTTAATCAGAGGATATCTAATTAAAAACATCCAACATTGTAAAATGCACAAGCATAAAAAATCAAAAGCAGAAAAGTAAACACTGAACTCTACAGTATATTTCTGTGTATATAATACATACATAAGTTTTTCTTTGTGAGTTGTGGATATAGCTTTCTGAAAGATTCCTTATGGTACTAGCGAACAGTATATAATAGGAACTTTGTTATATAATAATAGAACTTAATGTACTGATCCTACACAAAGCCTATAGTACAGACTTATAAAAATTCACTCATAAATCACCATGACTGAATGCTTAATAAAAGCTAATCAATCACAATTCAGAAAATCAAATCATTATTGCTTTTACTTGAATATTCATCTGCTTGCAAAATTAACTGAATAATTGCTCACGAGCATTGTCTCATACATGTGCAGAGCACATCACCTTACATGGATTATTAGTGTTGTGCAAAAAATATAGAAAACTACAGACTTTTCTGTACATAATAAAAATATAGATACATTATACAAACATAGAAAACCACAGACTTTATGGATACTCTAGACATATGGAGAAGATCCTAACATTTTAATAACCAGGAAAGAAAAATTGCATTCTGCATTTCCCAGTGTGTACATCACTCCAAATGTAGATCAAAGCCATCTACTAGTTAAAGTAAAATGCCTCTTCTTCCTCCCAGCTACCCCTCACACCCCCAAAATTTCCAGTCTTAGAAGGACTTTTCTTCCCAAATTAAGCTTCTCTTATATGATCATTTTCTCCATTCTACTGATCTGATTTAGGGAAAAAAAAGTAATGTAATTGTTTTGTTCCTATATTTCTTTTTCACCTTTTTTTTTTTTTTTTTTTTTTAAAGTATATATTGTAGAAACATTTTTGCTCTCTTAGTCAAAAGGAAATGCCACATTTCTTGATTTCTTAACCTTTGGAGCTATCATTTAAAAAGAAGTGGAATCTTCTTTTTAAATTAAATTGAAAGCATATAGAAACTCTGAAAATTGTAAATGTATATGCTATTTTTTGTTTTACTTTTAACTCAGTTGTCTTGATTTGATGCACAGTTGCATAATTCTAGTAACACTGATTCTTTGTGCTCTGTCCCAGATATTCTTCTTCAGACCTAAACAGTAGAATGACCACAATCAATACCAGTTCTCTCAGTATGAATTTAATGCAAAAAATCTTGTAAGGTTCATTGTATGACAGTGCTTGCAACATATCTTCCTTGGTTCACTGGGGAGCTATGAAGTAATCTAGGAGAAATGATGGCACAGATGTGTGTTAGAATTGGGAACTTTTCAGGAGACTGTCACAGGTTTGAAAAACCATCTCTCAAGTCTAGATTGGAATTCTGATGAGAGAAAAAGATCATTAAAACTCTGAAAAATTATTGGCTTACCTGTTTCAGAGCAGAAACATGAACCTCTAAGATATGCTTGGTTTGGTGCTGCTTACTGTTTCAGTTATCTAAGCTCTTATACTCTTTCAGAACTTTGAAATGTCTCTGTTTCTGTTGTTGTTTTTTGTTTGTTTGTTTATATTAAGGAATAAAAATGAATCTTAACAGGTTCTGAAAAATTGATTTCCTATTTCCTAGATATTCATAGATATTAATCCATAGCCTATACTCTAAAAACTTTGTTATCTTCTATATATTTGGATCAATATGCAGATGAAAATTACATCATCTGAGAGCTGTTGAGTACCATTCCAAATGGTAGCAGTATTAGAACAATCTCACACTAAAAGCCAACACACTGTAGTTGTTTTAGTATTTGTTCTAAGTTCTTCAAATCTTTGTTTAGGAAAAGTGAGACAGTGTGAAAGAACACTGTAGGTTTTATGCTTTGAGATATTTTTTAAGGGATCTGACATCTTTCCTCTTTCATTCAGCCCTCCTGTTTCACGTATATACTATTATTCAGCAGTTAAAGTGATGAAGAAATCAAAGAATAAAGAGGCAACAGTTAAAAAACAACAAAGAATGAGTTTTATTGGCATTTTAACACTAAATTAGTAATATTATAGGATTCAGTAGAGATATGAAATATCCGGTTAATAGTGAAATCTAAGCTAATCCATATTTATATATGGGTCAACATATAGCACAACCTGAATACTAATGCATTATCCCTCTTAACTTATTGTTTCTTAAAAGTATGTAATTTTAAGGTTGTTTGTTTGTTTGTTCTGAAAGCTGAATTACATGAAATGAACACACAGAAGCTCGGGATTAGCTCCTAATAATCATTCTGAATTTAAAACTATACTGTATTTGTAGTATCTTTTAGCAAGGAAGTTACTGAAATTATTGACATGATTGAAATCATTTTAGGGGGTGGAGTGATACTGTTGTATTGAAAATAGCCATGATTCTAAAAGCTAATACATTAAAATTGATATTCTTGTATAGTATCTAAGACATTCAAATATAACTACTTAGAACAGAGATACTGCTCTGTAAAATTATCTGATTCATTTTTATAGTGGTATGATCAACTATCTTATCATTTTTTCAAACCTTCTGTTCTACACTTATAAATGTACGCTCAAATCTACGCTCAAAAATGTAAAGAATATTTTCTTCCGCAGGAATATAGTGGAATAAATACTGTAATGGATAACTTTTCTCAATGAAAAAAAAAAAAAAAAAAAAGAGAGAGAACTTTAAGCAACAAAAACACAATTTACATATTAGTTCTGACACATTCCACCTCTGATGATATACTTGGTTGACTTCGATTGCATTTGGTTTTCAAGGCAAATCTTCAGGAAGACAACTATATTTGATGGAAAAAAAATGTCATATCAAAATAATTTGTTGCAAATATTTTCCTTTTTTTTTTTTTTTTTTTTGTGGATCACATGAAAATGAATATTCAATTTCAGATCTAATAAACTATTCAGTTTGGCTCAGCTCTAAAAAAGAAATTAATTAAAGTGTTTCTCACCCAGGTGATAGCAATAGACACAAAATGATCTTCAAAAGTCTTCCATGTTCCTCTGTGTCTGAAACTGGTATGGAATGCATTGTCTCTAATCAACATGAGACAATCAGCAACAGGTTTTTTTCAGTGGACAATTTTACATTTGAAAGCATTTCTTTGGGCAGATCCAGAAGATTTTTGCCTTCAAATTAGAAGGCCCAGGAATGTTTTCTGGCTGAAAACTTGGCCTAACAGCAACTATTTTCAGCTCAGTGCAGGAAGTTAGAAGATGATACCATAGTATCCTATGAAGACAAGCTGGAGTTTCCCTGCTTCCTATTACGCTTCCTCTTATTTAAATTTGCAAGGCCTGGAAGACAGGAACAAAAGAATTCCTGCTGAGTTCCTGGAGCCAGAAAATGTCACTGCAAATCTCGTAATCTTGACCACTCTGGACTGTAAGAGAACATGTGTGTTCATTGTCATCATCAACTTACAATTACATCTTGGGCAATCCATCACTACCAAAGATCAGCACCTCCTGACACCAAGACATCACTTAAATGATAGGACTGAGGAGTAATGAACAGCTTTGCTATTTTTATTTATCTGTCTTTCTGTCTGTCTCTCTCCGTTTTCCATCTTTTCTCTTTATCTTCTTCTACACTTACACACTTTGCAGTACTTGTTACCTAATATTATCTTAGAACTCCTAGCATAAAAGTAATTTCTGTGCTAAAGTATTCTTATTCTGAAGAATTCTCTACCAATTCTTATTAATTGTTTTTTTGCAAAATAGCAGATTTTACCTCCAAGTAGAGTATTAGCTGTTGTCAGAAAACTCTCAATAAGTTGATTTATGTTATTCCTTTGAGTCTTAGATGATTCCACCACAGTAGAGATCCCTGTTGACTAGGGGAGGTGAGACTCAGAAAACAGAAAAAGATTCACCTCTTCACTGTTGGGGATGGGATCCCCAGCAATCAAGGATTATGGGACAATGACAGAAACATTAATGTTATTTCATACTGAAAGTCTGCCCTTCCTTTAGAACTGCCCTCCTGTGGTCCAAGATGTCTGGAAATTACAGAGTAGAAATTGTGCTTCCCTTTAATTACCACAAATAATAATAATAATAATAATAATAATAATAATAATAATTGTATGTTAAGTCATTTAATTTAGAGATTAAATATACTTAAAAATTATGTAATCAGAGGAAGTAAGTAAGCAAGCAAGAAAAGAGTCAAAGTCCTGAGATTTCACTTTCACGTTCTGTGAAAATACTACAGTGATGTCTAAATTTATGTTTTGTATAGCTGGAATAAGATAAAATATCTTTTCCCTTCTCACTGTATTTCTGTAATTTGAATGTGTTGCTTCTGTTCCTTTGCATACAATTTTCCACTTTCTCTTCTGATCTCTTCTTCTATAACAGATTCCCCAGTTAACATCTCTCTTTCCATAACTGAAATGGTTTTAAGTTGGAGGAGAGAAGATTTAGCTTGGATATCAGGGAGAAGTTCTTTACAGAGACAGTGGTGAGGTCCTGAAACAGCTGCCCAAAGAGTCTGTGGGTGCCCCATCCCCGGAGGTGTTCAAGGGTTCAAGGCCAGGTTGGATGGGGCCATGGGCAGTTTGGTCTAGTATTAAATTGGAGGTTGGTGGCCCTGCCTGTGGTGGGGGAGTTGGTGCTTGATGATCCTTGAGGCCCTTTCCAACCCAAGCTATTCTATGATTCTATGATTTATGATATGTCCTTACCCTTTAGTTCAAAAAGACCTCGCCAAATCTTCCTCCATTGTTTCTGTCAAAACAGCAATCTCTTTGTCCTTTCTACTTTGCTGAGGATTTAATGTGATAAAATGTGCTGTAGCAAAGATAGCACAAAAACAAAGTTCTTCCTTCTGTTGCTCTGTTATAGTATGTGTAACTGAACACTATTTGCATGATCTATACAATACCTATGAATGGACAGCACACTTACTATTTGGCATAGATTAAGATTTATGTATTTTGATATGTCCATGTGTATCTCATCTTTGATTATCAACCAGATTTTCTAGCAGCTTCAGTAGAATTTACAATTATATGAAGAGAGATTTTTGTGACCTTGAAACAGAAACAGTTTGAAGTTTTGCAGCATTATCAAAATAAAGTATTCTACTTTTTTTTATTCTCCTTTGGGAACCTTGGCAATATTCCCCACTAACTTACAGCCTTGTGAGTGATTTTTGTCTGGTTTTATCACTTATCACTGAAGATGCTTTCTCTTCTGACCGCAATAGCACTAACTCTCAAATTGATTTATGGAGCTTTAGTGGATGTATACCTTGTTACCCTTTGGCCTCCTTGTGGAAATTGGTAGGAGTGCTGGGCTCTGCGTACAAATACAGCAGTGACCTAGTTATATAGATCAGCACAACTTTGGTAAGGCATATCTTTTAAAGCTATTGTTAACTTACAAGGTTATAGTAAAATGCAAATAAAGTGTTTATTTACAGCATCTGATAAAGACAGCATAGTTACAGGTAATAAAAGACAAGTGAAGGGAAATCAATTCTTAATTTACACTAAGATGAAGCATAAGAGAGATTTTTGTCTGCTTAGTATCTCACATTTCAAGTTGCATTTGTGAAGTAGAAGCACATCTTTACAAAGCCTTCTCCTGGTTTTTATAGAGTTTTTTTGTTCTTGAAGTTTTCTCAGTATGACATTCAAATTCAAGGCCTTTCCTCCATCCTTCTCCGTAACACCTGTTCCAGCCCAACCAGAGTATTTTATGCTATTTCCACCTAATGAAAACTCCTAAAGAAGGAACCAATATTCCCTTTTTATAGATAATGTTCTGAAAATTATGTATTTACATCAGGAAAAAAAAAAAAAAAAAAGAAATTCCATTTTACAGTAGTGAAAGCTTTTGTAAGAGGAGGCAATCATATGAGCCCTAGGCTGACACCGTCACATAAATTTCTCATCACAACAAATATTGGCCAATAAACTAATATTTAATTATATTTGTTTCCATTTACATTAATTTTTATATTGGCTTATTGGCAGGCTCTAGCAAAATCTTTTTTCACATGCTCTCTATTTTACTAGCGTATGTTGGGCTTAGGTCCTTGACTTGATGACATGCAGTTCAGTTTGAGAGTAAATGGTTTTGTGGGTTTAACCTCATATCAGAGGATAATGTAAATTCCAGTTGACACAGTCATGCTGTGGATGTGAAAGGTTAACTATTGTCTCTCCTGCATTCTGTAAAGCATACTTTTTACAGCTCAGTGACTTGATATTTTTATTTTTTTTAGCCATGGAAAAGATGCCCACAATCAATTTTGATGACCCTTTCTATTTATAAGTGCAGCAAAAATATATTTATTTTTCTCCTTTTCTGAAAAGTTTTTGTTTATTTTTATTTTTGTACAGAAAAAGAATTGCTTTAACTGCAGAGAAAAATAACCACTATTTTAAAAACACAACCAAAAACTAGAACAACAGCAAAACAAACAGAAGACAAACAAAACAAAACAAAGAAAATGCCCACATGACCACCATCATCAACAAAATACCAAAGGGGAAAAAAAAAAAAATAACTCCCTTACACAAAGGCCAAAACAAACCCTGTGCAGCTGTCTGGAGAATTCACTGTAGATGACTGTCAGTGTCTCACATCTAAAGGATTAGATCTTTGAGCAACAGCCCATCTTTTATCATGCATGTTTATGTAGCTCCTAGATAATAGACTCGATGAAAGTTAGTAAGCACTCATTTACAAGAAAAAATATGTTGAACTGAACTTCAGGGGAAAAGAGTGGACTCCACAAAACACAGTTTGCACTTTTTCCTCTAGATTACTCAGGCCTTCTTTCCTTAGTATAATATAAAAATCAGATGCTTGTATATTTCTGATTAGAATGAGACACTAAGTCTGTTTCTGAAGTACTAATATTTTAAATATAAATGGGTGAAGAACACTTTTGAAAGCTAGAAAAACACTTTTGAAGTTAGAAAATCAGCCTACACATTTAGATTTGGTAGATTTTTATAGAGCTTATTATGTAAATAATTTCATTGAATCGACAAACCAAACTATGATCTTATTCTCATAGCGAGTAACTGCACTGACATCAAGTGCTATATATGATTTAAATGCAGAAAATCATCTTCTCTTTAGTAAGTTGATGGAACAACACCAAATTAATACTAAGTAGATTTTTCAGAATTATTTATTGAAAGGGTATAATATGTGTATTTTTCTTTTTGAAAAACAAGTGTAATAAGTCACTGATGGCTTCTAAATATCGTGAAATCTTTGGTCATCATTATGTATTCATGCAGTAAAAACACATATGTATAAAGAAAAATTGATTATGAAATACATTATATGACTAATTAACATTATGAAAATATAAATATAAGAATGAAATATAAAATCTATTAAAATAGATTTTCCAATTACAAATCATATTAAAAAAAAAAAATGAAAGAACACTGTTTTTGTTGTTGTTGTTTTTAAATTAAACCAATTTTCTGACAAAAAAAAAAAAAGTTATGCTTAAAAAAAATTTCAACAAAGGAGAAATATGAAAAGACTTTGTAGAAAGAAATCAAAAGAGTGTAATAAATAAACATGATTACTGAATGGTAGAATAAAATAAGAGGAATGGATATATATAAGTATATGCAGTCTTTAGAAGTGTTGAATTCTTAAACTAGGTGACTTTGTATAACAGCAAAATTACAAGCTATCTTTCATGCTTTTCTCTTTACCCCTATCCTCTTCCCCACATAGTTTTTGTTAATTCAGATGGTTGATACCATCACAAATTTAGTTGAGGGGATTTACACTGCCTATTCTAATGGAGAATGTTTGAAAGCATGTTAGATGTATATCTAATATCAATATAATTAAACACATGAATTTTTCCTCTTTAAAGTTACTAGCTGAAACATCACAGTCTTGTTACTATAGGGAAATATAATGTATTTTAGCTCAGGCTGATATCACTATCTGTTACTGTGTCTGGCTAACATTTCAGTTGTTCGTAACTTTAACAGACTTCATCTGTTCCAGCATTTACTGCTCATGCTTGGTGATTTTTTGATGAAATTCTTTCTGGGGAGAAAGAAAAGATTTAGAGTAGAATAAGTTTGTGCACTGGGCTGTTGTGGGGGGAAAAAAGAAAAAACAAAAACAAAAACAACAAACAAACAAACAAACAAACAAAAACCCAGCTTGTTGTATCATTTATCCACAATATATATCCATATATCCACAAGAGAGAAATTAATTTTAAATAACAGCACAGTATCTATTGGGATTTCTTCATTTCTAATCATATGCTAAATATATATATATATACACTTTTTATTTCTTTTCTTTTTTTTTTTTTTTTGGTGGGCATTTAGGTGTGTATATTGGAAATATTTTATTTAATTCTATGAATGTATCTTTCTAGTTTTATATGCAATGCTTATTCAATCCCCAAATGCTCTGAATGAACTGGGTATTTCCCTCTATCTGCTTAGACTCAAGGTAAAATCTGTGTAAGTGGTTTTCATGAGAATAATTGTTATCTGTTAGTTACTTTTGTGTGAAAATCTATCACAAATACTGTAAACTGCTTAGTGTTAGAATTTTAGGAAGTTATTGACGTACTTTAAGAGTGTACAAACACTGCAAGAACAGGTTATGTGACTTTTAAAGTAACATCAAGACAAATGAGGTAGTGAGAAAAAGATTCCACTTTACAACAATCATTGAACCATATATCTTATGTTAAACATTTTTTTAGGTGGTAGCAGAATGCAGTACACAGATATAATCAAGTAAATATTGGGTGAATTGGAAACAAAGGGCACATCCACGTTGCAAAGTAAAATGGGACAAAAAAACAAGCTCCATCACTGATAGTCCACTGATACTTCACACAGTGGAATAGATACTATTTTCTCTGTTACAGGCTTTTTCCATAATCATAGAAGTCAGAAAACAACTAAACATGGTCTGGGAGACAACACATATATTGTCCATGCTCCCAATAAATTGTTGTCCTGGTTTTAGCTAGATGTCATGGTTTTATGACTTTTGGTGATCAGTATTCCACATCATAACATCATATAATGTACTGGGGGTTTGGCTGTTG